>CM068481.1:23467500-23580046 GCA_034769265.1 Remorina albescens | reverse complement strand
CTGAGAGGCCGAGATGGACGTCAGGACATCGGAGCTGATGGACGCAATTTGCTCAGAAAGCGGAGCTGCAGTTCGTTTCAGACTCTGAAGGTCGGCCGGTTCCTGCCAAAGAAGCTGTTGGAGCTCATACATCACGTTTCTTATTTGTTGGTTATCTAATTTCTTTAAAAAATAAAGTACTAAATGTGTAAAAGCTCCCACATGTCAAAGGTTTATACTTTTTAATCTTTTATAATCCACAAATAAACCCAAATGTGGGGTTGCCAGGTTATATAAAAAAAAAATAATAATAATCTTTTATCCTCCTTTTGGTCATAATGAAATAATAACTGTCTGTAATCCATCAATAAAATGTTCATTCCTCTGCAGCTCTTAGATAAGTGACAGGATGATGATGCACAACTGGCAGAGAAAAGAATTGGATTAATTTCAAATGAACTTTTCAGCAAAACAGTAAACAAACATTAATTTTATTTCATTTTAATCACCAAATTATGTTTGGTAAATACACTTTAGGGCCAGTATTATACATTTACACGGTGTTGAATATTTAATGATTGTTGAGATAATATATTATGGACTATGAAAATCATGTGTATTATTATTTTTGCTGTTCTTGCTGAGCTCTGGGGGGTTTTAGAAGCGGACTGGGCTGAACTGGGAACCAGTTAGAGTCGCGGAGTAAAAAGAGAAACGCGGTGAAAAATGGTGTGAAGCAGGAATAATGGATCCGTGTCGTGACCTCCGCATGGAAGCAATTTGGGAACATTTCTGAAAGCGCCGTGAAAGACAAATTAATCCTGAACGGAAACGAGATACATCCTTTCAAAATAAGCCATTTAGGCCCATCAGCTCCTCTTTAAGGACCAGGTGGATTAAAGCGGAATAAAAGCAGAAACATTTAGATCTGGACTAAAGTCTGACTGTTAACGGACGGGAAATTAAATCTAATCTGGTCACACTTCGTATATAATTGACTCCCATCAGACGAAGAGAAATGTGAAAAACCTATTTTCAGTAAAATGTGGATTTATTATTTTGGTTTGATCGTCTGCTGTGTGTCACGCTCCTGCTGCTCGTTAACTTTCGTTTTTGATTAGAGCTGATTCCCCCGAATGGGCCCTTTAATCCAGAAGAAAACCGGAAAATACTGTAAAATAAAATAAAATAAACCTTTGTCTCGTTCTCTACTGATTTCTACAACAAAAACAACATTTATTATAGTTATTATCGTCCCAACAATAATTATAATAATGCCGATAAAATAAAGAAAATTCCCTTCCTAAATTTAAAGATGGTAAAATTAAAATGAGACAATTTTATCAAACTTATTATTATTATTTCGAATTTCCCCAATGGGGATCAATAAAGTATTATTATCTTATTATTGTTATTGTTGTTTTTGTCTGTGGTGACAGTCTTTAGCTAATAATTCAGTTTGTTTTTATTGTTTTTAATCATCTGATTAATTCAACAGAACGACTTTATTATAAAATTACATTTGTCTCCTGATATTTTTGTTATTATAGAAAATATTGTGGATTTCTCTAACTTCCGTTGGTCTCTCAGGTGTTTTGGGCCACGAGCGATTTTCCTCCTCAGTTTGGCCTCGCGGGCCTTTGTTGTTTCAGACATGAATAAATGATGACGGTCCAGTCAAACAGGAAGTGATCAACAGAGCTGACCATCAGCTTCAATAACGTCACGGCTTCCGGTTCACGTCCCACGGCAGTGAGGACAGGTCCTTTAAAAAGGACTCAGCGACATGATGACGTCATTATATATATATATATTTATTTATTTTTATTTTTTTTGGGGGGGGGGGGGGATAATAAACGTCCTTCAGATTTTAACATCAGACTTTTTACAGACTTCTATTTGCATTAATTGTACGAACATAAAGTCGATGAGGTTTCCGCGTTTGAGTCTGATCCGGATCACCTCGGTCAGGCCTGCCTACCCCCCCCCCCCCCCCCCAGCCTCATCACGGGGGGGGGTCTGAACGCTCACATCAGTCTCTTTATCACCAACATTCATTTAGAAACTGAAGCTGAAATATTCAGTTTATGTGGACATAAATTTGATCTTTGGTTCAAACTGGAGGTCAAATCTCTGATCACTTATCGATGCTTGATGTGTTTTTTCCTGATTTAAGACCAAAAACTTTCTCCTCTGGGTGATTTCTTTCTTTTGAAATAAGTTGTGTTGCTTCGTTGTGTTGCTCTGTTTAGACTCACCATCACTTTCTGTAAACCGCTCTGCTCGTGATGCGAGAAATAAAAAGTGTGTTATTCTTTTCTTCTTTAGTGGGGGTGACACACACACACACACACACACAGAGCCCCCCCCCTCAGCCCTCCGGACCCGGACCCGGACCTCCAAACCCGGCTGGGCCTCAATGATCCACCGTCCGAGCAGCAGAAATTCAGCAGCGACACTAAAATCTGAATTTATGTTTTCTCCTCAATTCAGAAATAACCGGTCAATTTTTAATCATGAGGGGAAAACAACTTTATTATTATTATTATTATTATTTTAGGGATTCAACGACACCTATATAATCAATTTTTTTTTCTCAATTTAAGAAAAATGTTGAATTGTGCGCGTGAAAAGCGGAAACCTGAAAGATTCAAATTCATTCAAAATCAATTCAGTGATTTTCAACAGTAGATCAAAAAAAAAAAGAGAAATAAAGAAATTAATTTTGGGTCTGTTTGATGATGATTATAATAATAATAAAGATATAACTGTAAAGTATCAGAATCTGAACACGATCATTCACCACAGTCAGAAACTGTCACAACTCTCACGCTCACGGACACACACACACACACACACTTTCATATTAAGGCCTATTCTGCCGAGCGTGTATCATCGTGGTCCTCTTTAACAGACCTGATCCGGTCCAGCTGCAGAGACCAGGTGAGACCTGCTGGGGATGATGATGATGATGAAGAGTCACCACTGGTTCCGGTTTTCTCCGTCCCTTCCGGTGAGGAGGAGGGGGGGGGGGGCTCGAGGTTAATTCCTTGAAAGCTGCACGTGCACGTAGGACGCACGAAGCCACAGCTGTTTTATTCAGATAGATCCTGATCCAGAGGCCGCGAGCTCAGTGATCCATCCCCCCTCACACTAACACACAGACACACACACACACACACATATGAACTTGTGGCTTCGCTTGTTTCGCACAATTCAGTGAGACTCTGCTGAGAATCCAATAAATATAGAGAGGGAGATAAAACCCAAGATGGGGGGGGGTCACAGGGTTTAATAGGAGTGAATGGAATATCATATTATAATATTAATATCAGGATTATTTTTACACTCAGTTTCATTTCTAATAAAGCAGCCAGGAGACATTTTGACCCTCCGTGGCTTCCTTATCTAATAGACAGTGCACAGTGACATCTGTCCGTCAAGTCCCAGGTTTATCATTAACGGGGGGGGGGGGGGGGGGTCGGGGGTCATTATTAGGCTACTTATTAACGTGTATCAGTGCGCGGACTTCAACTTGGGTGTATATGAGTGCGGGATGATACCGCACTGTCTGAGGAGAGCTGATAAGTTATATAATATTTTCATCATGTCAAAGTCTAGAAAGGCTGCAAGTTATGAGCCAGAGAAGAAGAAGAAGAAGAAGAAGAAGGAGGAGGAGGAGGAGAAGAAGATTTGAGTCGCGGGAGGAAGCGGAACCGAAGGTGCGTTCACTGTCACTTCACCAAAAAGGCCAATTCGTGCGCAAAACAACCGAACTTCATGGTATTCGGGTCCCTGAGGAAGATCCGTCCCACAAACGGTATTCTCGGGCCAGATTGGACTCCTGACGCCCCCTCCGCTCCCTCCCTGCCTCCCTTTGTCTCTCCTCCCTTCTCTCCTCCCTCTATCAGTCAGTGCGCCCGTTGGCACGGTGAAGATTGGAAGTGACACAGTCCTGATTGGAGCCGGCTCCTCTGCTGCCGACGGACCGCCTGTCTGCTCTCTGCTCAGGTTTGTGTTTGTGTTTTTATTTTTTCTTTTCTCGCGTTGTTTTTTTTATTTCTTTATTTTGTTTTTGTTTCTTTGTTTTTTTTTTTTGGAGGTGGGGGGAGGGGGGGCGTTTTTCTGTCTTCCGAGGATGAAGGAGGGAGGACTTTTGCCCTGAAGACGCTCTGCAGGCGGACAAAGCCGCAAAAAAAAAAAAAAAAAAAAAAAGAGGACTACAGGAGAAAGCGCAGATTTGAGTGTGACCGGACTGACAGGATCCTCGGGACCAGGACCAGCACCAGGACCAGTCCAGACCAGACCAGACCAGACCAGACCTCCGCTGTCAAACTGTCTCTCGCATCCACCGTCCGGAGTCCGACCGTCGCTCCGCCGCTTTGCGCGCTGCCGTCGCCCCCTCCCTCCCTCACACGGTCCGGTCCGACCCCGAGTCCAGATTCAGCTACCAGACTGATCCGGGTCCAGGAGCCGAACCAAAGCCCAGCCCTGGATTCAATACTCCTGATCAATGGACAGAACCTCAGCGGCCAGCAGCGCTACAGACACACCGTAAACAGTGAGTGGAAACACACACACACACACACACACACTGAACTAAACTTACTGTAAAACATTACGATGTATGCACAAAATAAAATCACTGATCGATCATCAAACTTCCACTCTATACCAAAATAAATACCTCATTAATTATATATTATTATGATCATTATTTTTGAATTATTGGCGTTATTATTAGTATTGTTGGTATTATTATAGGACATCAAAGAAACATTTAAAATAGACAGCCATTTATGCATCAGTGTATTTATGGTTATAATAATTAAAATGAGTAAAAAAAAATTCCTTTAATAAACCGTGTTATTAATTGTTGTAGTTTTATAACAACACACACACACACACACACACACACACACAGTGTGTGCTCTGTGGTGCGTTCAGGTCACTATTAGTATTTAGTTAGAATTATTTGTAGATGCTTTTATAAAATCAGATACTAAAGGTGTAAAGATTTGTGAAGTAAAAACGAGAACATTTATATTTTAATTAGTCTCCAAATACTCATTTATTTTTGTTATTTGACTTTTTTTGATAAAACAGAATAATTAACAGCAAAGCTGTAACCTGTGTGTGTGTGTGTGTGTGTGTGTGTGTCTAAAAGCGTCACATCTCTTCAGTCGTTGCAACTTTGTAACTTTAAGAAAAATAATAATTAATGACCAATTACAGAGCGAGCTTTCGGTGACGTTACTAATTAACACGTGCACAGGTGAAACATCAGCGTCACTTTAAACCCGCAAGTTTCACCGCAGCAGGACCGGGACCTGCTGCCCGGGCCTTTAACCTCTGACACACACACACACACACACAGATTCCGGTCCGACCGGGACTCTACGCTGGTCCTGGACCGAGAGGAGGATCAGGAGCAGGACCAGACCTGCACACAGACCTTCCTCCGGTCCTGAACTCAAATTTAAATCCTCCACTTAAAAAAAAAAAAAAATTCGGCTCTTAAAATAAACTCACAGAACTTTTAATCCCCGCGTGCACAACTCACGTTCAGACGTCTGTCAGTTTGAGCTCGTGCACGAACAGACCGGGACCCTCAGAATCTGGATCTGAGGCTCAGATCCTCCAGACCACCAGGACCGACAGGGTTCAGGGTTTTCCTCATCGATGTTGAACGTCATTTGTTTTTGTTGTTGTTGTCTGATTTCTCACCTGTGAAGGTAAAACAGGACCTCGTAAAAAAATATATATATATATATATACATTTTAAAACATATCGGCTCATTTCTGTGGGATTATTACAATTAAAATTACTCTAATAATGAATAAATAATAATTACAATTAACAACAACAACAAGGAGCGCGCGCATTAAAGCGGATGTATAAATAAAATCTCTATAGATTGATTCTGGGTGAACCGGATCGGTCTCGGTCTCGGTCTCGGTTTGGGATGTTTGTGGATCCTCAACAAAGTTTCTCCACATGTTGGAAAAAAAAAAAAATTCTGACGGGACGTGAAAAGAGGTTTTAGGAGGTTTTAGGGGTGAATCTCAAATTTTCTTTGGTTTTCACTGAACCTCAGGTTTTTTTTTTTTCTATCTGAGGAGGATGAAGGTGAAGATGAAGAGGAGGAGGAGGAGGGGTGATGCTGAAACGATCTGTGGATGGTTCAGTTTGACTTTGTGCTCAAAGTTTATTTAGTTTTAATATCAACTTCATGGAGCTGTTTATTTATCATTAATAATAATAATAATAATAATAATAATCTGGGTTTAATCCAGATTAATAATCCGACCACAGACCTTCATCATCCTCCTCCTCCTCTGTTATTAGACAACTGATTAGAGAGAGGGAGAGTTCACTAATGATGCTCTGCACACTATTCAGCCTGTGTGTGTGTGTGTGTGTGTGTCCCATGTCCATTCCCATTGTGGTGTGGCTGCTGAGCTGTGGTGAACTGGTTTGGACTCAGTTTGTGCGCGTGCACACATGTGTGTGTAGCAAAGTTTAACATATCACCAGGCTGCATTTGTGTGTGTGTGTGTGTTAGAGTTAGTGTGTGTACAGACTAAGTGAAAAGTTGTGTCCCACAGCTCCACAGTGATTGTGTTGCTGTGTGCTGCTCGTGCACGTGTGTGAGTCAGTGTGTGGTCCCTGGAAGTGTTAAAGCAGAGAGCCTGTGTAGCGTGCTGGCTGTGGTTTGTGCGGCTTTGTGTCTGTCTGTGTGTGACGGTGTGTGTACGGATGAGGCGTTGTGTGTCTGTAGCTGGAGGGGCGAGGCTGTAAACTGTCCTTCTATCACATGAGTTGTTTACCAGAGGGGAGGCCTCTGTGTGTGTGTGTGTGAGTCAGGAGCTACAAAAAAACTAACTTTTGTGTATGTGTTTGTTCGCCCCCCCCCCCCCCCCCCCCTTCTCTGCAGTTACACATCTGACGGTCATAAATGACAAATTCCACACTAATGCCACCTTCCCTCAGAGCGATCTTTTCTCATAAACAGCTGCATAAAAAGTCGCCTCTTTGTTCCTCGTTGTGTTTCCAGAAGAATTTCATCCCTCACACTTTCACACTTCTCCGATCTCGGCCGCAGCAGCTCATCCCCCTGCGCCCCCGGTGTTTCAGCAGGACTTTTAATATCTCCCTCCCCCTTCCGTCCTCCTCCCCCCTGCCTTCTTTTATCTGTGCTGCGGAGCCAAGCATTAACCAATAGCTTGATAACCGGCTATAAAAGTGGATCTCGAACAGGAACAGCCGTCTCTCTGGATATTTTCCTACAGGTGACGCGTTCCGCTCTCCCCTGCTATCAGTCCTAATAATGCCCTCATAGGTCACTCTCTCTCTCTCTCTCTCGCTCTGCTGCTCTCTCTCTCTGTTTGGTTTGCATGTTAAAGGCACAAGCCTTTGCAGCGGACACGTATCGTAACGCTGAAGAACAGAGAGATACTGTGGAGGCCGGTGAGAGCAGAGCAGGCGATGGAAGTCTTCCCTCTCTGAGCGTCGCTCTGTCTTCGACTCTGCCGCCTTTGGAGGTCAGTTGGCGTCTGTTACTCACACTTTCAAAGACTGAGCGTCTGGCGGTGTAACCTATGACCCCGGAACAGGGCGCTCGTATCCGAGCTGCACGTCTCTGCTCAGTTTGGGTTGTAAAACCTCAGACTGGAGCGTGTTTGAGCCTCAGAGCTGCAGAGTTTACTCCTCTGCTTTCTGTAGGAGTCACACAATGACAATCAGGTAGTGTGTGTGTGTGTGTGTGTGTGTATGTGTGTGGCTGGGAGTAAGCAGGTTTCTTCTTCATTGTATATTAAAAAGTGTGCAGATGTTTTGGGGGTTTTTTGTGACTTTAAAACGGACTGAGCCGACTTTTTTTTTTTTTTTTTTTTTTTTTTACAAACTTTATCCCAAATGTGATACACACACAAAAAGACACAAGAGAGCGAGTGTGTGCAGCGTGCGTCTCCTGAACCGATGGGACGACCAGCCGTCTGATTTGTAGAGTTTAGACTGGCTTTGAATTACACGTTGGCCTGTTTGTGTGTGTTTACGTCTTTGAGCTGGACATATTGTTTATAGGTGTGTGTTTGTTGTCGTGTTCTATACTCTTCTATTTCTTCGGGTGTGTCTGCATTTTTTTTTTTTTTTTGCTCTGCAATCTTGTCTTTGGCCCTCGGTGTGTATTTGTTATGTCTAGAACGTGTAATAATGTGGAATTTGATAGTGGCTTATCATCAAAACAGCAGAATCAAACATTATGTGGGATAAGCACAGGGAGGAGGCTTTTCAACCGTTCACTGAAGGAGTGGAGACTCTGCTTTTTTAGATTTCACTGAAACATGAAGAAGTTCTCAATGAGAATCTTTAATAATTAATAACAGCTGCCCAGAAGCAATAAATTGGGAAATGCCTCTCCTTATCAAAATGATATTAACTTTCGATGCTTGTTTTTACAACAGATATGTAACAGCTCCTCTTATCACTTCATTAGCTGCTCTGACTATCACACCTTATCCAACACTGTGGATGAATTTAGGATGAGGCCGATAACGATCTTCCTCCTCGTTTGAAGCCCAGAGTAAATAACTTAATTACTGTCCCGTTTGTCAATCAGAGCGCAGGTCTGTTTAAAGATGGTCCTCACAACTAAAGGCTGTTGCTCAACGTGGCCGTAATAATTGCATAAAGCAGATTCTTTATCAGTGAGTGGCCGTGGATGTTTATGTGATGGGGTGATATCTACACACGCACACTCAGAGTCTCTGCAAAGCCCTAATGTGACAATGTGTGCAACAAATTTTTCAATCAATCACTTAATCAATCACGCTGACATTCAGACTCTGATCTGCTGCATCTTCACACTCGATGTATTCTTCTGCTCAAAAACTATCTCTCTGTGATTTCATGTGGAAATACGACACAAGCTACTTCATCACTTTCAGAGTGAATTCAGATGTTTGACTGAATTTTATAGTATAAAGCACCAGCTGCACTGAGGGGCTGTATGAGGATTCATTCTGATTGTGGGAGGATCCACTTTAGCATTTTTTCCTCCTTTCTCTTGAGTTGAAACAAAACAAAACCAAAAATAAAAAAAACTAAAATCTGCAGCTGAGTGTTGGAATAACAAAAGTCCTGTTTTCAAAACCCAGATTGACCCCGAATCATCAGCAAAGAGAAATTAAAGTATGACAAGAAAAAGCATTTGCTCCCCAGCTGCTGATATTTCTCATTACTGATTCATTTGTCAGATATTATCTTCATTGTTTATGTAATAGTCACCCAAATCGAAAAATTAAAACCTTTCATGTATTATCGAAGTCACGGGGTGAATTGACTAATTGTTTAATCAACTTAACATTTCAGTTATAATTCTGTTGACGTTGGGCCCCCGGCCCCTAAATTAGGCTCCAAAGTTAAAGAAAAAGAAGATGAGCCCAAAAATACGGAACCCTCCCAACTCAATCTTTAACAATGTTTTACATTAAATATCAAACAATATTTGTATTCATTTTTATGTTAAATCTTTTCTGTCTGATTCACGTAGAGAAGGACGAGGAGGCCTCACTTCCATGGAAATGATCAAATAAACTACATTTACCAGAGTCAGAGTAAATAAACTTAATTACTGTCCACCTCTTCATGTCACTCCTTCATTTGAAGCGTATAAAGCCTTTAATTAAGTGTTTCTAATATACTATAATGAAGCTGTAAACAAAAATAAAAACATATAATCTGTAGTAAAATTATTGGGAAAACAGAAAGATGACTTTTCGGCTTAAGACCGAATAAATCCTCTGTTTTAGATCAACTATAATTAAAACAAAGAGATGGGCGTTTGTTTTTATTGGATTAGACTTGAGGACAATGTGTTTGAAAGAAATGCACTTAAACTTTTGACAGTGCGTTGGTTGTTGTGTTTGTGCGTTTGTGCTGTTAGACTTTTATGTGTGTGAGTCACCTTAGGTCGCCTCTGGAGGGCCGGAGAGTACTGAAGCCAAACTGATATTTAAGTTTGTGTTACTACTGAAAATAACTATTATTGTTTGTGTCTTATTACAGCAGTAATTTTATTATATGTTGGTCCATTAACACACGAGCCAAACGCTTCAACCTGCTGCTTCTAGCTGCCAAACAGACGGGATCAAAGTCATTAGAATAAAAATAAAATGTGACCGTGTGTGACCTGGTCATGACTGGATGTGGCAATATTTACTGTTGCTGAGGTGGGACATCTTATCTGTGGGATGGCACTAAGGGGTGTAAGGGGGGGGGGGGGGGGGGTAAAAAAAAAAAAGAAAAAAAAGAAAAAAGAAAATGCAGAGTGCGATAACGTTCATCTTCGTCTCTTGGGGTAAATACCGAATGAAATGTAACTGAAGCAGGATGTGAGAGATTAGACCATGCTGGGAACCTGTGAGAGTGTGTGTGTGTGTGTGTGTCAGGTCAGATGGTGAGATGTCGGCCAGGGCAGGTCAGATAGGGATCATGGGGTTGGAGGGTGGAGGGTGGAGGGTGGGGGGGGCAGGATGGGACTTGTTGGTGATAAAGACAGATTCTCTGGAGGATAATTTTTGTAACTGGAGGTGAAAAATGTGAAATGAAAAGTGGTGCGTTCAGGTAACCAGCCGGCAGCTCGGTGGATTGCTGTGCGTGCTTTCTTCCGTTCAGGTGTTCTTTATTGCAGCTGCAGCATTGTTAGCGGTTGGGTTTAAAAGCGAAGCCTCTTTTCTCACACTGAGCATCACAGCTTCCACTTGGCCCACATTTGAACCCGCCCTGAAACTCTTTGAACTTCTTTTCTTTTCTTTAACTTTTATTAAATTCTACCACTTGCATTTTTCAGTCTTTGCCTCCCACACTTTTTAATCAGGCCAAAGCTAATGTTTTTAATTTATTATTCATTTTGAAATTTCGCCCGAGCTCTTAATACATCTCAGATTGCAGTGTGTGTGTGTGTGTGTGTGTGTGTGTGTGTGTGTGTTTGTGGTGGATAGTGTTTTTCAGGCTATTGTTGCTGTTGTGTAAGAAAGAATGAGCTGGTATAGAAGGTAGAGAAGACGAAGAGGAGGAGGAAGGCAGAGAGACATCACCACAACAAAACCCAGCCTTTTGTTCAGCTGCAGAAATATGAGTTTCACACTCAAACTCTAACCCCATTCTTCCTCATCTGTCCTGCCGAGCTGTTGGAGAGATTCTGTGTTTCCACAGATCTGCTCGCTAACTTGGTTTCCGTCCTCTAACAGACTGTGTGTGTCTTTCCGTGGACGGTGTTTCTAGTCTCTGTCTCTCTCCACTGGTGGAGATCGTCCAGGAGCTCGTATGTAAACAAAAGCCGTCCATTTGGCTGCTCTTGTATACTTTGGCATGCGTCCCCTCTCTGGCCTGGCAGCATTTCTAATGGCATTAGCTTGTATTAGACTTTTGGCTGATGGTCAGTTATCAGGGGACAACACGTTCATATGGATGTGTGTGTGTGTATGAAACACACAAGTGATCCAACACTAGTGCTACTGCGTTTACAGCTAATAAAGCTCCGCCCCTTTACCTTTGGCCCTTTTCTTCCGCGGCCCCGACACCCAACGTCCCGTCAACCTGAAGCTGCTGCTAATTTTGTGTTTCTTATTTTTAACAGACTCTAAAAAAAGAACAAAAGAACAAACAAAAAAAAAACCAAACAAGACGAACTGCTGCTTTCACACGGGGAGCGAACTCAGCCCTCCTGTGTTTTGTTGTCCCGTCCAACCTCCCTCTGTAGCTCCATAAACTACGTCGCCGCACGTTTCTTCTCGCTCTTGTCATTGTTGCTACGGCCACTAGAGGTCGCTTAGCAACAAAAACCAACTATGAGGTCATAAGAACCTGCTGACGGGCGACCAATGGGATCAGACTTCCAGACTTTCTCCTGTTTGTTGGCATAAAATGTGTCACATATGAATTTGCTGCATTTATTCCTTTTTTGAGAAAAACTGAATCTTGGGGGGGGGACTATCTGCAGCCAGGGATGAATACATGCTTGGAGTTTTAGCGAGCACTTAGAGCTGAATCAAAATAAAGTGTAACATCCGTGTTCTTTATGGGGAACGTTTCCTCCAAACCTCCAACTGTTGACAGCCCCCCCCTCCCCTTTTTCATCCCTGCAGACTCGTTCTCTCTGGCTGGAGCTCCTCTGGGGGTCTGGAGGAGGATGGAGCGAGGAGGGGAGAGTCCCATCACCCAGGACAGTCCTGAGCGGAGGGGAGGCAGCCCAGACCTCAGCCTCAACCTCCCACCGCCAGGGAAGAAGGGCCGCTTGGAGCTCAACGGGAGCCCGACGGGGCCACGAGTTCGCCACAACGGAGCCCCACCGAGACCCCTGGGAGGTAAGACGGCCAAAGATTCAATATGAGGACCGCGTGATCTGATTTCTTTATGTTGTTATTGTACAACAAGAATCATTCTATTGATAATATTTAGACTTTTCCTCCGTTAACAAATGAAACTAACTGAAGTTAAAACACCGTTAGAAGACTCTGACCGATCCTGAAGATGCATCAAGCTGATTTCAGCTTCAATCCGCATCACGTTAAATCTGCACACATCGTTGTGTTTTTGGATCGTGCTCAAGGCGACAACACGTCCGCACACTGTTGCCGGTCGGTGTCGGGGATTTTCTTACACACTGAACCAAGAGGCAGCGTTTGGCCGAGGAACAAGCCACATCCTGGCCATGAGTGGAGTTTGGCTCCGAGCTCTCTGTCATAGTGAGGCAGCTCTGCACGCTGAGCTGCTTCCACACTGTTAATCTACAAGTCTGGGGGGAACTGTATAATGCAGGCTTTCTAAATAAAGGAGATTGGTCCATATAAACAAGATTTATACAGCTCACTCTGGGTTATCGATCCCTGCATTCATTCAGAAAGTTTCAGGTTAGTGTGTGTATGTGTAGGAATAAATACATATTGTCTGCAGCATCATAGATGTGTTGTGTTGTTGTTTCAACAATGATTTTTATAGTTTACATTAAATAGAAAATCCAAATCCAAGGGACAGTGAGTTTACAGCAGAGCAATGACAACGAAAAGAAATATAATTGTTATCTTAATTTATACACATGTTCCTTTGAAGGGCCATATTTTGACATCTGTAGCATTTTATTTTGAAGGGTTGATGTCTATAAGATGTATTTGTGGTTTTAAGAACCAAAAACTATCTCAGGGTAGTTTTACTCTACAGCTGGTTTTAACTTTCTGAATCCAGGCTGTGAGACCTTTGATACTTTCACTATATTAATATAGAACCTGGACCTGATTTAGAACCAGAGACCACATGGAGGTCTACCTGTAGACCATATGGACCTTTAATTTGTCTGCAGGAAAGTTTTTTTGGCATAACGAGGATGTTTGGACGGTGCAGCGTTGGACAGTTTGAGTTTGTCGGTGGCCTGAAGGAAGAATCAATGAGTTGATGTGTGAATAAATGAATGAATGAATGAATGTTTAAAGGTCATGAAAAGAAGGAGGAACAAGAAAAACACTGTGAGGAAAAGTGAGGAGGAGGAGGGACAGAGGGAGGAAGGAGGACGGAGGAAGGGGTTTCCTGTGCTGAATGGGTGGTTGGTCTGTAATAATGACGGGTTGTCTTTGAAGAAAGGAAACTCAACGTGTCTCCTCCAAACCACACTGCTGCCACGAGGAGGACACACACACACACACACACACACACACATTATGCAAACACAAACGCACAGTTTTAGATACTCAAACTCACCATATGTCCACAGTCACAAATGTCTACGCTGCTACGTTCACACCCAAGAGATGCTGCCAGAACACACTCCCACTTACACTCCCGCACACACACCCACACACAAGATACTTTAATATCCCCGTTCACTCATCCCAATACATATTAGAGGGATTAGAGGTTTGAGGCAACATCACATCATCCAAACCAGATCACACAGCGAACGGGCGAATCACAGGACACTGGATGTAAGAGAAGACAGAGGAGCGAGCGAGATAGAGCCACACACAGAGGGGGAGAGAGAGAGGAGTGTTGGTCGGACGGAGCTGCTCTGTGTTGACAGTTATATTTCCCTGTTGGGGGAAATTCACTTACTTGAATTGGCACAGTGCTCCAGTGTGTAATTCACTCCATGAGAGCCTGGAGGACTGGGAGCAGAGTGATTAATGAGGAGGAAATAGAAATATAGGAATTGACTGATTAAAACAACGGGTGGGATGGATCTGTGTATGTGTGTGAGGGGGGTGTTTGTATGAAGCAGCATGTGCATGTGTATGTGCTGGGAAAAGGAGGCATATGTGTGAGTATCCATGCAGTAAAACACATTGCCATGGCCTGTATTATTAGTGCTGGGACGCTGCCTAATGCTCACAGTCCATCATTTCTTCAGAGAGCTCTAATTAATTGCCAGTTGACAGGTGGCCCAAAACCAAAAGCCTTTTAGGAAAAAGGCTGATATTGGAGAGGTAGGATTGATATTAGTGCAGGGAGCCAAAAGCAGGACACGTTGGACACTGGACATTTACTCAAACCAGATACTGGGAAGAAATAAGTGCTGTCTACATTTAAATGCCTTATTGCAACATGAGGGGAACATGGGCCGTAATGAACGAGCAGTGACGCAGGTCAAGGTGTCTGGATACAAATAGGATGAAATATACAGCAAAGGAAAAAAAAAAAAAAAGTCCCTTCGCTCCCTTTGTCATTATTAAGATGATGACCACTTCTATAACTGTCCAAAACCAACACTCTGCTGATTATGGGATGTATTTTAAACTGTACTGTTCAGTCAACAGCAGGTAGTGCTAACATTAGCTGTGTAGGAGAAGCTAAACTTCCAAACATCTCCTTTAATATTCCTTTAATAAATGAGAGCAGCAGCTGCCTTCAGTGAGGTGTTCAGTTCATTTGTATACACTTTGCATGTCTGTTAGGGGAGCCATTGTTATGGCAGCGTATCTAATAGACTGTTAGGTAAAGTGTCTGGAAATCTCTAGAGGACAGTGATCAACACTGTTAGAGTTGACTTAGGAATGGATAGCATTTGTTTTACATCCTGGGTTGCGTGCGTGGCATATTGAGGGTTTCAGGTGTGGCAATATTCAACAGAGGGGTTGAAGTGATTACAGGCCGAGCCCACCAGAAACACGAGCCACATGTTTGGTGTTGTTGTGATCTCAGACGATAAAAAACAGACAGATGGAACCTTCCAGGTGTTTTCTTGCCTCCGCAGGTCTGATGATTCCCGTCTTCTGCGTGGTGGAGCAGTCGGACGGTGGGATTCAGACGGACGGGTGCGAGGGACGAGAGGAGCACGCCGAGTTCGTCCTGGTCAGGAAGGATATTCTCTTCTCTCAGCTGGTGGAGACGGCACTGCTCGCCCTCGGCTACTCCCACAGCTCGGCCGCACAAGCCCACGGTTAGTCAGAGACGCCACCAACGCCGTCACACCACAGCTGAAAGGCGTTCAAAATTAGTCAGAGTCTTTCTTTAATTTAATTTCAAGTGTAAACACCAACAAATACAGAGCAGGGCAGGAACGTATCGGTGAATCATGATTTAAAGAGTTGGGCAGGGACAAGTGTTGAGAGTATAAATACACAAAGATGAGACTATTTAATCCACCATGATGGTTGTGTCCTTAAATTAAAGCAAACTACAGGCCAGGCTTGGTTCCTACGGTGTCCTTAAAGGGACACTTCAGCATTTTGAGCAGTATCTGCTTCCTAAACAAGTGTCACACATAAAGGAGGAAATTGATCGTCAACATGAAGCTACAGCCGGCAGTGTGTTTGTTCAGTGTGGCACAAAGACAAGAAAACAGCTCGTCTGTCCAAAGGTAAACAAATCCAAACGTTAGATCTGCTCAGTTCAATCTGGATAAAAACGACGAGGTCTGCTGTTCTAATCGGGGTGAGGGCAACGTGATTTATTCTCCTTTTAAACAGAGAAATAAGATCTTAATTCATGACAGACTGTCTTTTCACAAAGCCAACACTAGCTGCTTCCAACCTGTTTTCAGTCTTTATGCTAACCTAAGATAACTAGCTGCTGGCTTCAGCTACGTGTTTAACATGCCGACAGGAAAACAATGCTGATAATCTCCATTTAACTCTCAGTGTGTGTGTCTTCACATTAGTCACCTGGTCATTTCCATGGCGGGACAAATATTTGTGTTTTTACTTAAATTTTCAAAAGAACAGGGTCAGCGGTGGATTTGTACCAACGTGTCACAGTTAAAAGCCCGATCAGTCTGTGGACAGTTGTCTATACGGTGTCTTTAAATGTATCTTTGGACACTCCTCATCTCCTGAAACGCAGAAACATTTAGCTTGGACTCACCTCATGAATGTAGATGAAGATGAAGATGCTGTCGGGTTGATCTTTAATCCGGGGCCAATGTGAAGACGCGTCCAGTGGCGCCGACCGTTGGGAAAATTTTAATTTGATGAGAAATGAGAAAGAAACTGAGCTGGAGGAAAAAGAATCTAATCGATTGATATGATTATTCTGGCAGATATCGTTGGTTTAAATGGTTGTTTTTACCACGGTGGTACAGCGGTTTGCACAGCAAGAAGGTTCTGGATTCAAACCCTCCTTATTGTGTGGAGTTTGCATGTTCTCCCTTCAGGTTCTCCAGCAGTCCAGAGACCTGCAGGTGACTCTAAACTGCCCGTCAGCCTGACTGTGAATCTCTCTGTCGCTGTTGTGATAGGTCGGTGGGGGGTAAACCCCGCCCTCACCCCATGTCACTACCAGACGTGTCCTTTTACTTCTGGAGAATATGACCTACACAACAACACATCAATGTTGCAACACATTTGACCTTCATTAACAACATAAAAGGCGGCTGCTGTGATTTGGATATTGTGTCCGTTGGAGATGGAGCTAAACACGAGAAAAACTCCGACTTCAGCCGGTCAGCGTCACATCAGTGAACCCAACTGTTCACAACAGCAGAGAAAAATCTGGACTTAACAACAACACCACTGCCAAAATCAATAAAACAGAGTCTCGTAGCATGAAACATTAAGTCCTTAAGGCCGGTTTCTGCAGCATCATTTAAGACGCCTGAGGTCCAACTGCCTCTTTTCTTTAGCGTGACGACACTTTCATCAAAGACGTTATTAATACTCATGATTTTCCAGCCGCCGAGTGTCTGTCCCTGTGTAAACCACAGTGGGACTGACTCAGAGTGAAACACCCTGCAGCTCCAGGGTCAAGACCAGAGTCACCTCCCTCTAATCAGAGGCCTGGGAACAAAACTGACGTGAGGCTGTGTATTTAGAGCAGACACTGCGCTGTCACAATAGTAATAAGAACAAGAATGTTTCAAAAAACACAACTAAGACACAGACAAAGCCTGTAAAACTCATTAGAGACACAACAAAGGAATGTCTCCACAAGACAGAAATAAATTGTGTATGTGTGAGTCTACACTACGTGTGAGAATGTTTATGAAGCAGAGGAAAAGAAAAACTGTAATTTATTGTTGCACACATGTTAGTAATCTGCAGCAGGACAGTGTCATTTACTGCCGTCTCTTCTCAAGCGTTGCAGAGCATCCCATGTTTCCTCACATCGATAGAAAACAACAACCACGGCTGAACGATGGGAGATTCCCATCTGTTTGAGATCGCCACTGTGTTGATTCTCATTCGAAGGCCGCAGACACAAGTGTGCGGACATGGTTATGTGTGTGCGTGTGTTCTCACAGTCACAGGTAATCCGTTTACTGCCTCAAGGCCAGCAGCTCTTATCAGGCCTCCAGCGTACATGAAGCCGTGTACTCTCGACCTCCTCGGTCTGTTCCCTCGATGTTCTTCTGGTACACACAACAGAACACACTGAGGGTCAAGATTAACACAAAATATTTTAATTTATTATCTTTAACTCACAACCAGTCGACATGATCATGACCTCGTCTGTTTTTTCATTGTTAATCTTAATCTTATTTATTTAGAGGAACAGCAGCTGACCAAAGTTCTTTACAAACAAGTAATAAAAAACAACAACAACAAAAACTATGTGGCACAAAGGAATTCAGCTCTGATTTCAATCAATCAGTCTTCATTTGCACAGCACTTTTCATACAAAAGTGTAACACAAAGTGCTACACAAAGTGTCCCTTAACACAGCAATAACAGAGGCCGAGGACATCTGAACTTCATGAATCTGAAACGCCGAACACTAGGAAGTGACGAGAAAGAGAGAGATAAAGATCCAAAAAAAAAAAAAAAACAGGAATTGGAAAATAATAAAGCAGAATAAAAGTAGGAGTAATATAAAAATAAAAAATAACTGAATGGAACAAACTGCAAACTGGAGTCTTTCATACATTTAAAAACTCTTTGATGAGATGTTTGTCTGTGAAGGTTTAGTATAAAAGATGATCTTGGTCTCAGTGAAACAACCTGATTGCATAAAAGTTTAAAATCTAAATAAATAAACCTGAAGTCTGAGCTCATTTGCTCAGATGTGGCTGTTCGCTGTAGTTAAATACATACAAATGCAACATTGTGAAACCTGCAATTACTGATTTCTTTGATTTAGATGGTATAATCAACCTCTAAAGGTGAAATGGTGAAATCATAGACAAACAGTTTACCATTCACACGTCCACCAGTTACACAGCGAAGTGATGATGACTCACTGATTAGTGTCCGTGTGTTTCTGCTGTTTTAGTTCCGTGTTTGGTCTCCACCAGCCGCTAAAAGCTGCAGTCTGCTCAGCGTGACGCTGTGAGGCTGAGTGGAGCTGCAGAGTCAGGTGATCACATTGTTTGGTGTGCTGCAGCTTTAAAGCGTAACTGAATTCACCACTGGAGAGCAGAAGGTGTTTCCTGTTGATGGACCTCGGAGATCCAGAGTCTGTGATATCAGGATAATCTGGTTAATAACTGTCTCCTGCTGCAGTGTTGGATCACAAACAGCGATTTGGTTCAGTTCGGGGGAAATGACGGAAATATTGAAAAATAGACTTCAGTCACAGCTAATGCCAGCATCATTAGCAGCATGTACACAATCACTCAAACTGAGGGAATACCTGAGACTAAAAACATTTAACAGCTGTAAAAACTCCTAAAAATATGACGTAATGAGTCATTTACCACGTTGACTCTGAACAACAACCGCGCATGAACTCGTCCCCACCAGGTTGTGGTTCTGTCTTTGTTTTAGTGTCTTGGTTGTAAAATTCAGAGCTTTGACAGAAGCAGCCCGTCGAAGTGAGTTCAAAAGCAGGCAGCACACAGAAGCACATTATCCTCCAATGATGCTGAAACAGCCCAGCGAGCCGGACGGCGAGCGTTTGCAGATGAATGCCATTAGCGGCGCTTTTAGCCTCCAATGTTTCTGCCAAGTATCAGGGGAGGTCTGTGTCTGCCCGTGTCATCAGTAAGTATGGAAAACAACGACCCCCCCCACCCCCTCCCCCTTCCATCTTTCCTCCTCCCTATGTCCACAAAAAAACAAAAGGCCACACCAGGAGCTTCAAAGGCTCGACAGCGCGGGACGAGACTCGTAGCCACGTGCTCTTGTAAACTCTCTAACTCGTGCGAAGGCGTATCTGCACCCGGAGATTCACACACACTCGTGCACCATGTAGTCTCACAGCAAAAAAAAAAAACACACACACACACACTCCCCCCCCCCGAGCTTCTCTCAAATGAATACTTTTTGTTTTTTAAAACAAGCGTTTATGTTAAATGAATAATTTCTGGCTTAAATTATACATTTTTTCCCCTGCGGTCCACGACCAAAATTACACAGAGTCCCAGCTATTTTCTCCCTGTTTGAATTGTGTCCTGCATTCTTGTGTCCCAGCGGTGTATTTAAAGTGCCAGCCGAGGACCATGGCCTTTCTTTAATTAGCTGAGCCCAGTAATTAACTGGGAGATATTGTTTATTTCGATTATAAGGGTCTGAAGGCTTTTATAGAATGGATGGGAGCAGACCTGTACTTTACGGCTTTTAGTCAGTGAACAGTTAACAGTGGTCAGTGACAGAGGGAGGGAGAGAGAGCATTGTTGCAGTGCCACGTCTAACAGGCCACAAAGGGTCACTGCTGGAGAAAATGTCAGTTATTGGCCGGACATCTGAGGGGAACTGTAGTCCCGGTTCTGGTCTGGGCCTGTCACTCGGTCTCTAATGAGCCGCTGTCCTCTCCTGAAGGCATTAATTCTTAATAAAAGACTTATCAAAGCCTTATAAATAAGTCATCTCTGGTGTGTATGCTCCCCTCTTTGTCTTAAAAACAAACAAAAAAAAAAAAAGATGTCCTGATATAATAATTCAGACAGGTAAAGAGTCCACGTCCTCCCAGCAGGCCTGCGTACTCTGTTACTGTTTTATACACAGAAAGGTAATTGAAGTTTAGGTGTTTTTGGAGCCGATGACGCGTCTTCAGTTTCCATAATAAAGGCTTCGGGAAAAACTCTTTATATTTATAAATTATTTTTGTGGGATTCTGGGCTGTTTGCTCTGAACGTGGCATCTGACTCCTTCAGCTGAAGCTCTGGCAGAGAAATGCCCACCTGACGGAGGAGACGTGTGCAAAGAGGGACGGCTGTCACTGTGTTGTTTCACTTTGACTCCGGTAGTTCAGCTAAATGGGGTCAGGGCCTGCTAAATCTCCCAGAGAGCAGTTAAACTGTTTCTGTCACTCACTCTCCTCAGTAATAAACTGTAGAGAGGTCTGAGAACATGATGTCACCCATGTCGCCTGATAATCATAAAGCTTTTTAAAGCTGCACCTGAAACAACAAAAAGGTCCAATCTGATTCTGCACATTCCGACATCCTCAGACAAAAATGCTGAATCCTACACTTCCCACAATGCAACTTCGGATGTTTATTGTCCTCTAAAAAGACAAGCTGAACCGTTTAAGAAGAAAACTGTATGAACTGAGCTCCTATCAGCTCATCATCGACAGGCTGCTTGACAGCCTGAATCCTCAAAGGTCTTCACGTTCACACGTCTCAGCAATGACTTCCTGTTTCGAAATAACACACTTCAAAATGTGAAATCGTTTACAATTAGAGATTTTTTTTGTTATTGTAATATAAACTTGAAAAGCATTAAAGCAAATCTACGATGATGTTGAGTAAATAAAATACAAAGATGTTAAATAAAGCAGACTAAAGATCCAATTAATAATCAGTGTATTCACAGGAATCATTTAAAAGCTAAAAAGAGAGAAGTGTGTGATAAAAGGTTAAAAACACACTATAAAGTATTTGTAGGCCAGTATGGGGACAGTTGGAATTGTTTATTAGTGTCCGGTATCAGTTTTACAACTTCTCCTTTAACACATGAAGTTAGTCCTATAATATTATCATAGTTATAAACTGTTCCTGTACTGTACTGATATAGAAGGACATACTCTTAAAATGAGTTATTTAAAACAGTAAAATATCTAATTAACCGTTAACAAAGAAATTTTTCATTCAGCCTTGTTAGAAAGTTAGATATATTTTAAGTTAAACGATGAGTCGTAATAAATCTAACCTTTGCTGACATTTTGTTGTGTTTTTGTGCCCGAGTGTAAGAGAGAGAGAGAGCAGAAGAAAACTCCCAGGAATGACTGAGTTTCTGAGGGTGGACTGGTGGAGGATAGTTGTGAGTCAGGCGCGTGAGGTTTCCCTCAGTGTGTACCTCTGGGCTGGAACCTGGAACCAGTTTGGAAGGAGCCCAGCACGCGTGTGCAGGCTGCTGCGACCATTACGACTTATTCTAGCGTGGGACAATGGGATTACTGTGTGTACAGTCGTCGGCGGGGGCGGCGGCAGTCACACAAAGGGCCGCGTGAGCGTCGACGAGAGGAGCCGGGGACATCATTTGGGTGTCTTGTGTATGGATTTGCGTTTGTGCGGATGGTACACACTCAGACATGAGCCAAGCCGCCAGCCGGCCACATGAAAGCTCGTCTCTGGGAGGTGGAATTTTAATGTGGAAATGGGAACAATGATTTCTACTTTTAAATGTGGACGAGAAGCAGAACCCATTGAACACAAACCGAAAATGATGGATCAATTATTAATACATTTACCATCCCACTGCGAGCTGTGTGTGTGTGTGTTTGCATGCAAGCTGGTTCATGTGTGTGTCCACTTCCCTGTGTGCTGTCATGTGTCCTCTGTGTGCGTTTGTGTTTGTCTGCTTATTCATGCGTTTGCTTCCACCCAACTTGGCATCAGTGAAATTGTTATGGCTTCTCTCTCAGACCTTCTGGATGCAGCGTGCAGGAAACAGCCAGCAGATACAATTTGTGTGTCTGTGTGTGAAGAAAAAAAGAGACAGACAGGAGGAGAGGAAGACGGGCTCAGAGTCATAAAATGATCCGAGTGTTTCTGACATGACAACTTCCCTCGTTTTACTGCTTCACTGTCAGTGTAGCTGGTTCTGTTTGGGCTCTTAAATGCCTCCACGGTGGTCTTCGGTTCCTCTGGGGTTCTTCCCTGCCCCCCGGGGCTGCAGTCCATTCACTGATGCTCCCCCTATGACCAGATAATTAAGAACACAGGCCGACGCAGCCTGAGTGGAATCAAAGATAGAGCTGAGCTGTAAACACAGAGGAGGGGAGAAAGAAATAAAGAAAGAGAGGGGGAGAGAGACATCAGAGGGGGATGGGGAGCAAAGAGAAATATGAAGAAAGGAGGAGGAAAAGGGAGAGGAAGATATGGAGGGAGGAAGAGGAGGAGGGGGGGAGAGAGAGAGAGAGACTTCTTGGGCCCCGTCTGGATCTCATTTAGAGGAGAGTAATGTGATTAGCTTTGTTTAGTTTTCACAGCTCCAGCCAGTCCCCATGAAAACCCTATGTGAGTGTGTGTCTTTGTGCGTTGGATTCTGTGTGTGTCTGTAGGTTTGTATGTATTGTCTTGTGCTTCTTTTTGTCCTCGTGCTGAACTAGACTCAAATCCAGAGAGTCCGAATTAACTCGTGATGACACCGAAGACACACAAACTCTGATTGAGTCATAAACACACAAACACACACACACACACGGAGACACACGGGGCTCTTCTCTGTGTGCGGTTTTGGAGAAAATGTTGCACTGACACACACCTCAAATTGTACAAAAAACATCAGATACAGCTAAAACACAATCCAACACAAAGACGTGTTGCACAATTCAGTTGGGGAACACAAAACACCATGAAAATGGAAAAATCAGCTGACATTTTCCAATAATATTTACAGTGTTTGTCTCCTTTAGAGTACGTGACCTACGAAGGTCTGCCCCACCTGAGACCACAAAGGTGTAAAGGAGACGGATTTTCATTTCCCTAAACAAACAAACAACAACTGAGGTTTGAAGGTCCTCAGTTTTAAGAGTTCTGTTGAAACCTGATGTTTACATTCAACACTGTAATCTTTTCTCTTGGGTTTGTTTGCTTTCATTACGGTCGTGCCATGAATCTTGGGACATGAAGGAGTTCAGCCTGGACATGACCTGTCCATCTCAGGGACGACACACAGAGACAACATTCACCACGGTGGACAATTTTGAGTCAGCAACTACATACGAACTCTTGCTGTGAGGCAACAGTGCTAACCGCTGCACCACCTGGAACCTAAACTGTAAACTTCAGCCAATCTTTGACCGGACTTCTACAGCTGGGAAATCTGTCCTCGCCCACTAACAAGAAAATAAACACAACAGTAACAAAAAAAAAATCATGTCTGAAGGAAACGCAGCCAGATCTAACATCTTTTTCTGACCCAACATGTAACGGAGAGGAGCCCACGCTGTTCTTACTTTTCTCCCGTTGGTATTTACGTAAAAAGTCGAGATGTGAGAACAAATAAAAGCGGAGTCTGTCCTGTCTCTGTCCAGGTATCATCAAGGTGGGGAGGTGGAACCCTCTGCCAATCCACTTCCTGACCGACGCCCCCGAGGCCACGGTGGCCGACATGCTGATGGAGGTTTACCACATGGTCACACTCCGCATCCAGCTACAAAGGTCAGTCCACACTTTGACACTTTCCACAGGCGTTTATGACCTGAGGAGAAAGACACGAGAGCGACTGTATGTCCATATTTTAGGACTTTCCATCCTGCTGCATTGATTCCAGCAGGCGGCTGATGTCACTACCGCTTATTTTACCGTATTTATCAAATTTGAAGGCGGCAATATTGAAAGCCTGCAGTTGCAGCTGTGGCTGCGGCTGAAGGAGCCGGTGAGGATTTATCTCCTATCTGTCTCCGTCAGGGAGAGTCCGGGTGCCAGGAACTCCTCGTTCCCGAGAATAAGTGAAGCAGGATCTTGATGGACAGATAAAAACTGATAAAATCCAGATGAGAGGGTTATTATTGTTATTGTCTTGGCAAATACCAACCAGGTTGTTGTTTACGTGTTTGTGTGTTTGTGTGTGTATCCTTGGCAACAGCGGAGCGTTGCAGACTTTGTGTTTCAGTGTCAAAGTGATTCACTTGAAGTTAAAATGGCATAAAAAGAGGATGATAGATCTATAGGGGATGCTTAAGGGAACAGAGCTGTCAAAGGTAAATTTAAGTTTAGATTTTATGTCAGTGAAGCTACAGACAATAGCTGGTTGGAAAAGTTAGCAGCATGAAGCTACTGCTAGCAGACGGCTAGCTTAGCTCAGAATAAAGATGAGAAAGCATGTTGTCTGTTTTATTTGTTTAAAAACTGTTTCCAAGCCTCAGTAGCTGTTTCCACCTTCAGGTGAAATGAATTCAACAAACAAGACAAATAACTGATTATTCATTTGAATGATTTCCTATTAAATCTGTTACATGGTGATGTAAGTAAACTTTAAGAGAGAATGTGAAACTCTTGGAATAATAAAGCCAATTTATCAGTTACTAAAGAAAATAGCAGCCAAACATAACGATGATGATAATTGTTGGTTTTCCTATAATGTGTTTTCTGTTAATTGCTCTACACAGACATAATTTGATCGAACAAAAAAAGGAAAGGTTAAAGCAGGTTTGGAGACTGACTCCTAAGAACAGAACGGTACGGTGCAGAGTTTGCACTTTGATTTAAGTTAAGGTGGTGCTTTTGGGCCGTTTGATGACGGAGCCCTGACTGACTCCTGTGCTGGTTTGTCTCGGTGTAGTTTTTCGAAGCTGGAGGATTTGCCCTGTGAGCAGTGGAACCACGCTACGGTCAGGAATGCCCTGAAAGAGCTGCTGAAGGAGATGAACCAGAGCACTCTGGCCAAAGAGTGTCCTTTGTCTCAGGTAACAACTACAAGACAACACCTTTGGCTCGTCCTTCTCAGACACACACTGAGGAACACAACAACTGTCTCTGTCACCGACATTCAGACTGAAAAATTGATTATCGATGCATTTGGATCAAACTCCCATAAACTGAAGCACAACCTCCTTATCCTGGTCTTACAATCACTTGTGCGTGAGATTTATGTGTGTGTGTGTGTGTGTGTGTGTGTGTGTGTGTACTGGAGCTCTGGTGGGGGTGTTGATCGCAGCATCAATTGCAAGCATATGTGTGTGTGGCTGGAGATTCCCTTTCTGCACAGGCTCGAGTTTCCATGGGTGGCTTCCAATCATGATTAATGTTTGTCTCTTTCTATTTTGTGAGTGTGAGTGTGAGTGTGTGTGTGTGTGTGTGTGCCATGTGGTTGTTGCGTGAGTGTAACAATTTCATATCATGCTGGTTGTTAATTATCTCCCCCCTTCCTCTCTCCCTCCCTCCCTCAGAGTATGATTTCCTCCATAGTGAACAGTTCCTACTACGCCAACGTCTCCACTGCCAAATGCCAAGAGTTCGGCCGCTGGTACAAGAAGTACAAGAAGATCAAAGGTGAGCAGAGCAGGTGACACCCGGTCCAACCCCCCCCCCCCCCCCCCCCCAAAGTACAGCCACTAAAATGGCAAGCGGGTCCCATCCTGAGGGTGGGGACCCCAACTGAACTTCTCCACCAATCACAGACTGTGTTTTTTACTCCTCGTGTTCTTCCTCTTAAAAACTCTGTGCCTACATTACCCACAATGCAACCCAACCACTGAGACTGCAGTTAGAGATTCAGGTGCACTCCGTTCATAACAGCTGATGTGTCATGGCTGACTACAGAGGCCTGATAAACTAAATCCGGATTTACTTTTTGGAGCTTTGAAACTTTTAGTCTTCAGCCCCAACAGACTGTGTCTAATGTGACATCACATCAGGTCGGTGACCACACTTCCTGTGAGTGCCTGAAGCAGCTTCAGAGTTTACACATGTTGTTACAGCCTGTGAAGTGGGGGCGTCCCGCCCTTTTGGGCCCCTTTTGGAGTGACTGATGAAACCAAAGAGATGCAAAATGACTGCAGAGAAGAAACGACACAAACAAAAACAACCACAAACGATGTCTCTTAGAATCTGTGGCTCTTGCTGGTATGTCGGATGGATGGGGGCCCTTTTTGCATTTATGTGCCCGGGGGTGAGCGGGGGGGGGGGTCCATTGTGTCATTAGATAACAAGCCGCTCCTCAGAAACCGAATGACATGATGGAGAAACTGAGATAACGAGGGCAAGTGTTTCTCCTCCAAATGTCTGAATCTGGTGCCGATACAGTAGAATCAAGAGCAAAAACACAACAGCAGAAACCCGAAGGCGGATCTGCTACATCAAAGCCGTCTCCATGGTAACTGGAGATAGCACGCTAACCGTAAACCAGGTGATGACATAGCTAGCTGTATCAGATAAGATAATCCTTTATTAGTCCCTCAGCGGGGAAATCTGCCAATCCACAAACCACCAGCTACACGGCTCACTGTCGATTTCTTCACCTGGAGCTGCTGCACTGCGTTCAAGTGTCAACAGCGACGCAGGATCTGCAGCGCAATGCGTCAAGATCAACATGCACCGTTCCAGCGTCACCTCCTTTGGAAGTTGGGTGGGGGAGGCCGCTGCTGACAGAGGGGGGGCAGTGTTTGGTTACAGCCGGTCTTTCCAGCATTAGTTCTGCTCCTCGGCTGGCAGCAGGACCTGCACATGACTGTTCCAGATGTCAACACAAGCACGCACACGCACACACAAACACACACACACATACACACACACACACACACTCAGCTCTCTGATTGGCCGTTGCACACATCAGTTGAAGCCAGAAGCGCCAGATCCAGCTGGACTTCTTGATCTGAATCTGTTTCATGCACAAATTCGACGAAACTGCCTGAGGTCAAGGTCCATTTAGTGGCAGATTTGGAGATCTGGATCTCACAAATCCTCGACTTGAAGGACCCCTGGTCCACGTTGAGCTTTAATTTCACTCTGTTTCTGTTTGTTTTTGTGTTGAGCAGTAGATTATCTGGAGAAGATGTGGTCTGGACGAGACGCTGCTGACATAAAAAGTAAGAAATCTAATTATTAGTGTGCTGATGGAGATGTTTGATGTGCTGGAAAGTACTTCAGTCATTTACTTAATTAGGAAATTTGAGGCCCTTGTACTTGAGTGTTTCATTTTACTTTGAAAATTCTGTATTTGCCATCTTAAGTTACAACTTAAATGAAGATTTTACATTCAAAAACTTTATTTAATAAAACAAAGTATAATTTAAAAGCAGTTAGTACATCAGAATTAATCAAAATTATTCATCTCTCTCGTCCTCTGCAGTAGAGAGAGACAACATGGCGGACTTCTGTGTGCTGGGCCAGAGACCGCCTCCTCACCTGGCCGGTCTGGCTCAGCTCGGTCACCTGGGAGCTGGTAGTCCACTTCTCAAACCTGGATCCGGAGATCCACAGACACCCACACAGCCTCCCCAGCAGCAGCCCTCGCCCCACGGCCCCCTCCACCACAGCCCTCCCCTCCGTACTGGCCAGGTGCCCCCTCCGCCCCCGCCGCCTCCGCCCGGCGCCCTGCAGCCCCTGCTGGGGCCAGGTGGGCTGCTCTCCCCTCAGCTCTCCCCACAGCTGGTGCGACAACAGCTCGCCATGGCCCATCTCATCAACCAGCAACTGGCCGTTAGCCGGCTGCTGGCCCACCAGCACCCCCAGGCCCTCAACCAGCAGTTCCTCAACCACCCGCCCATCCCACGGGGTTCATCCAAAGCCGGCGGCGACCATCCCGGGAGCAACCCCTCGGCCGCCGAGGTCTCCTCTGAGATCTACCAGCAGGTCAGAGACGAGCTGAAGAGAGCTAGTGTCTCCCAGGCCGTGTTCGCCCGTGTGGCTTTCAACCGCACACAGGTAGGAAAACAGGACAGACTGTGGTCAAGAAGGTCAGGAGACCGGTGGGAAGGTGGTGGGGAGAAGAGCGGCGAGGCGGCACGTCAGGGACAGGAGAGGATAGATAGAAGAAATGAGCCCAGGGTGGAAAATCTGACATTAAAGAATGTAAAACCCCTTCAGGCTTTACTTAGCATTTCTGCACTAAAGCCATCAGAGCTCCTGCTCCTCACAACGTCTCCGGTGATTTTTAAACTTCTGTCCGATTTGATGGGAATAAAAAGCTGATTGACGTCACTGATAGACTGTAATTTTTCACACTAGCTTTGGCTAATTTTGTGATCACCCACCTTGTGGTATTTTCAGTGGGATTAGCGGAAGCATGGCAGGGTAGCTTGCTGGGTCATTGAGTCTCCTTTCCCGCCCTCGCAGCAGCACAAACAGCTGATGCTGGTTACCATATGCCCCATTAGATCAATGTAATAGGAGCTGGCTCATAGACCGACTGGTACAGAGGCCAGGTGTCCTTTAGTGAGTTGGAGTATCTGTGTCTCTGTGTGTGTGTGCGTGTGTGTGTGTGCACCCATGTGCTGTAATTGTTTATACCAACTTTATCAAACAATAGCAGGAGTACGACTACATATATTTTCTATTCTGGCATTTTACCATTTTCTTTTCTTGTCACATATCTCTTATATATTATATTCTATTTACCTTTTACTTTAATTATTTGGTAGATTTGCAGGTTAAATTTAAGTTTTGTTAAAATCTAATAAAATATGACTCACTGTCATAGATTAAAATATACAAAGCAGAGTGAAACTAAGATTGGTTTGATTTATAAGTCTGTGGACAAAATTAATGTGCAACTGTTTAAATAATTTTGTGAATCATTTCCTAAACAAAAGTAACAAACATTTAATCCTTTAAATATTATTAAAGGTCATACGGCCTCTATGTGGGGTGATTCACTACAATGCACACATCAGTTGAGGATTTTGAAGCAACAACCTTTCCTTTTTGCAGATTTAATGGTGTGAATGTGTGTTTGTGATGCTCAGGGTTTGCTGTCAGAGATCCTGAGGAAGGAGGAGGACCCTCGTACGGCCTCACAGTCCCTGCTGGTGAACCTGAAAGCCATGCAGAACTTTCTCAACCTGCCTGAGAGCGAGCGAGACCGGATTTACCAGGAGGAGCGAGAGCGAACCATGAACCCTTCAGTCGGCCTCCCCGCTTCCAATTCGTCCAACCCCGGAGCGCCACGTCTCTCACAGGTAAGTGAACCGTCTGGCGCTTTCAAAATGGCTGCAGTGTCTCAGCAAGTGAAAAAACTGTTTTTATAAATGATGACTGGATCGAACAACTGATTGCAACACGCTTTGTGTCCTGTGTGTGTGTGTATGTGTGTGCATAGAAAGTGTGGGAGAGGAGCTTGGATGACCAGATAACCCCTGATACCTGGGCCTCCATCTGGAAGAACAAGACTAAGATCTCCAACTCGGTGAGTTAGCTCCATATATATATATATATATATATATATATATATATATAAAACCTCTTCAAAGCCACATACATTGGAGCATATTGTAAACATAAAGGACAGTATAGAGTGTTTGGGAATGTCTTTGTATGTGCACATAACAATTTAGCAGCATGGAAGATAAGAAGAGCTCTTCCTGATGCCCATTCATGGCTCTGGGGTGAATGCGTGTGCGATCCTTATTATGTCTATGTAAAATTATCTCAGCATCGTTTACACTGAGGGAATGTAAGCTAGCTGGTCTGTACATGTCTTGTGGACGACTTCAAACACTGTGTATACAAGCTCTCTGAGAGCCAATACATGTTCATTCAAACAGAAACAACAAAGAATGACAAAAGAGAAGGACTTAATGACTTTGATCTGTAAACACAATTCATGTGGAGACGTGCACTGCAGATGTGCAGCTGATGCTCATACAGCGAACACAGTATGTGTGCACTCAGAGCAGCTTGGCCTGATCGTCAGCTGATAATCTTCACTCATATGTATACACAAGATCTGCTTTCACATACAGATATCTAGTTAGTCTGAGAAAATAATATGCAAATCCTTTGGGACAGTTTCAGGCTCCTCAGAGCTGGTCCTCTGGAAATATTAAAGGTCTCATTTTATAGAAAGTCATACTCATGTGGTCTTTGAATCTAAATCAGGTCCAGGTTCTATATGAGTCCAGTGACGGTATCAAAGGTCTCAGTTCACAGAGAAATGCACACAGTCTGGATTCAGAGACGTTTTGATGCCACAACACAACCCTGAGCTGTCTCCTCAGCTTTGCCCACCAAGTGTCCAGAATTGCAGGATTTGGCTAAATGTTCTTTCTGCAATCAGAAGAGAGGATCTGATCTGACTGGTTGTTGTAAGAGCTCCAGAGAGAAGCAAAGTGAAACTGCACTGAGATGATTTTTGGCTCTCAGATATATCTTTTTACGGAGATAAACACTTCAGATAAAACAGAAGAAGAATAAACTATGGGACCTTTAACAGAGCAGAGTCCTTTCAGTTTGTACTTACTGTGTATTAAACCATGTGTCGGTCCTCTGTTCTCAGCCCAAACCGTCCGGCCCCGCCCCCGACCTCCCGCTGAAGCTGGAGTCGCTGGTCAACATCACGTCAGGCATCTACGAGGAAATTCAGCAGGAGATGAAGAGGGCCAAGGTGTCGCAAGCTCTCTTCGCAAAGGTGGCCGCCAACAAGAGCCAGGTGAGGGAGGAGAGGGGATCACTGGGAAAAAACAGGAGCCAGAGAATATCAGGTCTGAGATCTGTGTCTGAATTAATGGGGATTTGGATTTAGGAATGAAGCACAAGTCAGGACAATAATATGTTTGGTGCTAGATACCAAAACAACTGGGGGAAGTTAACGCCAAAATCATTCATCTGAAATGCTCATTTATTGTCCTGTAGAAGTTTTCCATGTTGATTCAGGACAACATGTAGCGAGAACCACCGAACTGACACCAAATCAATCAATCAGCTCATTTTCCCAACAGGAAGTGTTGAAGCAGCTGATCAGGAACTTCATACCAATATTTATTTTATTTCCCTTTCATGGCTCCATCAAAGGAAGGATCTGATGACTGATCAACAAATCTTCTTTTAACAAGAGTTACACTTTATGATAGAGAAATATAAAGTAGTTTTAAGGTGATTTTTAAAGCCCTGAGTCGTGTCTGCAGGTTCTTCCTCTACGGCTCACCAACAATATAATTGCATTGGATATTGATATATTGATTTTATATTTTAGGGTGAGAGGCTGGATGCTAGGGGAATAACAAAGCCCTGACATATTAAATCTATTTCAGACAGTGGAAAAACTGAATCCCTTCATTTACAGATTCAGTTTGTCATCATTCATACGCAGCGACACCATCCTTCAGGACGGCAGCGTGCGGTCGAGGCAGCAGGTGTAGGCGTGAGAAAAACCTGTGTGGCATGTCCTATACAGTATGTGCGTGCAGCCTTTTTTTTTTTTTTTTTTTTCCTCGTGGCGAGGTCCCCCAGGTTGGCGGGTGTGGCGGTCGGCTTGGGGGGTCACGGCTCAGTGCACCCATCTGCTGCAGCTGGCCACATAGACGGCGGCAGAGGAAGGGAGAGATGATCAGGCTATTAGCGGCGCACGCTGCCCGAGGTGGCTGGTTGAACACAACAGCTGGTGCCACAAACTGAACCAGTCTAGCAGATATAATTGAATCTTCTCCGTCTCCTCTTCCACCTCCCCCACATTTACCTCACGCCCTTCCAACTTTTCTTATTTGGCTAAATTTGATTCTTCTTTCTCCTTATTTTTGTCCTGTACTTTAACTTTCCCTGTTCTCTCATGGTGTTTTATGTATTTAACCAGAGTAGCATCAAAAAGGTAAAAACATGGACGTGTTCCATTAATGCCTACCTTCTCTCTGCGTCCGTCGACCAGGGCTGGTTGTGCGAGCTGCTCCGGTGGAAGGAGAACCCCAGCCCGGAGAACCGCACGCTGTGGGAGAACCTGTGCACCATCCGGAGGTTCCTGACTCTGCCGCAGGCCGACCGGGACCTGGCCTACGAGGAGGAGTCCAGACACCATCACACCGAGAGGCTGCACACCGTCCTCCACCTTCCGCAAGACACACAGGTAAGAACCAGGAGTCACTAACACGCAGATGTGCTGCGGCCTGAATGGACTGACGTAACATCTGGAATCGAACACAGCGCACATTCATCTCCTCAAGTACTGGCCTGATGTACACATGTTTATTACTGTTATTAACTTAAATAACCCTGTTATTTAAGGTACTTGTACTTTAGTTGAGCCTTTTCTTTTGACTTCACAGATGTGTGAAAAGTTAAACAAACAGAAAAGACAAGCAGAGCTGAAACGATTAGTCAATTAATAGATCATGATCGATTAATCTCTTCATCTACCAGCCTGAAAATCTATAACATACTGATATGAGATCAGCTGATCTGAGCCGTTTTGTGCACTAAAGCAGCTTCTCTGCCAAAACAGGCCATGAAAATATTTTTATCTACGTATAATTTTATCCAGATTTGTCTCCTGATCATGTCCACAGGTGTTGAGGGTGATGTCCTCTGCACCTCTGCACTTTAAGTCAGATATCTGCAACATCACGCCACCCTGAACACACACCTACAGTACACATACTGACACACAGCTGTGCGTCCAGCTGTGCTGTAAATCCGCCGACTGAGTCAAAGAAGTATAAAACTGTACGTCTCCGCCCCCCCGGAGACCACACCTGTCATTATTATTTACTCATTATATTCATTTCGCGTAAGTGTTGTACTGCGCCGTTTGATCTTGTTGTGTGTGCACATGTGTTTGTGCGTCTGTGTGTGCCCCAGTGGAGCGAAGAGTAAACAGTGTTGCTGGGTGGTGTGGCACTGGAGGAAATGCCCCATTAGTTTTTTGGGGGGGGGCTGAAGACGGGACGACGGGAGGAGGGAGATCGATGCAGGAAACTCACTGATGTGTCGTCGTCTTTCATTAGCTGTTCATGACGAACCCGCCCTGTCTGTCTGTTGCTGCAGATAAACGCCTCATCTGCTGGTGATTTAAAGACACCACAGAAATAAAAAGATGAAAGGGATGAAAAACAACAACATTTCTTTGGGTAGTTTTTCCCCGACGCAGGACGTTTCTGATGTTCAGTTCTCTGTTATGGATGTGAACACAACACAAACGCTAATTTGAGGGACGAAATGGACAAACATTAATAATCGCACTTGATATTCAATATTTGGCTGTAAACACTTTAACTCTGGATATGGTTTCTTCTGTATAAAAGAAAACAAAAAGTTTCCAAACCTTTGGGTGACATCACAGTGGGTTGACACTCGTCTGACACACAAACCAACATAAAGTGTTGTGTCTGCACATCACACTAAATGAAGGTGCCTTTTAATCAAAGTTTAAGCTAACTGAGACAGAAATGTTCTCGTCACTTATTTAAAAAAATAAGTTAATTATTGTGTTTCTGAAACTGTGAAGTCTTTAAAAAAAAAAAAAAAAAACACACATCACTGTCCCCTGACAAGGTCAAAGGTCAGGATGAAGCTTAGTTTTCGTTTACTCCAACAAGTTTAAGCCTGACGAATTTGAGAGACAACCCCTCCCCTGCCCCGCGCCCCCCCAAACCCATCCATGCAAAGCAATTATGTACCACATATACCATGAACCATATGTCATAAATCAAAAACAGCCAAAAGATGAAACTTCCCATTTTACATCCCGACACTAAACACTGCACACACCGCACAGTTTCTGCTCTTCCTGTTCAGAGCTGAGTGTTAAAGGGAAGATGAGGAAGTGTGGCTGCGGGAGCATCATTAACACATCCCCCTGCTCCTCTCACACTCCACAACAACTCAAAATAAAGTCCCCCCACTCTCGTAAAGACCATGTTTAACCCCCCCTCGCCACACACACACACACACACACACACAGAAACACACACCTCAACAGGCCCAGGGAGATGAACTGTGGTGAGGCACTGCTGTTTTATTAATGGGACTTGAGGTGTATGTCTGTCTATATATGTGTGTTCGTGTTGATGTCTTCAGACCCCCCCCACCTTCGCACCCCCACTTCCCATGTCCCAGATGAAGCCCCCACCAACCTCAGGCTCCAGCCAGCCTGCCACCACAGACCACACATGTGTCCCATCTGCCACACACAAAAACACACACACACAAAATCTCACACCGATAGCTGGTGATGTGAGCGCTCCTTTGTGTTTGGACAATAAGACGGTCTCTAAAACTGTCCCAGCCAACCACACTGGACTCAAAGCTGTTCGCTAAATCGTGCCCCACAATCTGTGTGTGTGGAATGGATTGCATGTACAGTAGCGTGAGCTGTTTCTGCATGTTAGGGGCTCTGGGAGATCTCTGACCGGGTCTATTAAATGTGCAGGTGCTGTGTTTGTTCGTCAGTGTGTGTGTGTGCGTGTGTGTGTGTGTGTGTGTTCATGTCAGCAGCATCACATTTCTTCATGACTGACACGGTCCTGGTGCTCGCTCCACAGCTCTTATTCATACGGTTTTAGCAGTTAAGTGCGTCCCACAGCTAATTTGGCAAAGTCTGCCTGCCCTTATAAATTATTTCTTTATTGTTTTTGCTAAATTGATTTCTGCTGCAAGTCGAGGTGTGTGTGTGTGTGTGTGTGTGTGTGTGTGTGTGACCGCTTACTGTGGCTGAGACCCCAGCAGTTGTGGACTAGAACAAGAAGCAACAACTGCTGCGCCTCTCCCTCCTCCTCCTCCTCGTTTCTGCCTCACTTCAGTCAAAAGGTGCTTCACTGGCGTCACATACAAAAATGCAGCAACAAATGGCTCCTGTCAAAACACAAAAATATTCCCTTTTAGGATATTATGACCTCTAACTGTTGATGACTCAAGTCATCAGTGTACTCAGATCACAGTTGGAGAAGACGACTAATGATGCCAGAAGTACGTTGGCCATTGTGGTGTTTTGAAACCAGAAGAAACCATATTTGGAGGAGAAGACTTCCATATTAAACCAGATCAGGATCAGGAGTCTCCATCTTTACCAAGTGATGAGAGTCTGAACAGATCCATAAAAAGGGTTAACTGAAGAAATACATCAGCCTGAGTGTGAAAAATTCTGAAGTATCTATCTCGTCTGCAGAGACAAACGGTACAAAGAGGATGAAAACACGCCATCATGTCCCTTCATTACGCTAAGAAAACGCCCCCGTCCTTCAAACGCCACGCCCTGATGTGGTAGCGTAATGCCCGATCTGAGACATTACATCACTGATGACATCAGGATTTTTTAAACGTCCCTCCAGAGTCCATTACAAAACTCCTTTCACCAGCTCAGTCGCTCATCCCGCGAATTGATTTTGATGTGTAAAAATCAGCCACATAAACTTTAAAATCAGACGGAAAACAAACAAACAAACAATAAAAAAAAAACGTCCCCAGGAGACGTCCCGACATGTCAAACACACGGCGGCTGCTTCAGTTTCAGGATCCTGTTGGATCATTTTCACAGTTTATTGTGGCTCTAACACAGAACAGATCCTCCGTCAGTGTTATTGGTGACACCTGTGACACCTATTCCTGCCAATTCAACGTTCACTGTTGGATCAACATGGAGCTCAGGTTTCAGGTGTTTGTGCCACAGTGTCCTTGAGGACGAGAGGCGGTCTGCTGTCGATCATCTTAGACACACACACACACACACACACACACACACACACAAAGTACACAACAAAGCCAAAGCTGAGACATCTGAGTATAAATATAACACATTTACAGTATGAGCCACAACATAAACCCAAATGTGTATCAATCCTCACGTGAAAATAGTCCCACAGAAAGAAGCTCTGTACTCCAGTTTTAGTAACAAATACTAAAATCTCAAGTTCCCAGTTGTTTGAAGAGATTTATCCACTTTATAAAGAAACTAATGGGCTTTGGTGAGGAACAAACAAACATGCTGTTGGTTTTGATCTTTTGTTTGGATTCACTGACAAAAGCTCCAAAACACGTGAAACCCACTGATTACTGAGCCACAGGGGTCCTGGGTTCAAACCCCAAGCCTGGGTGCTCTGTGTTCCAGGTTCTCCCACAGTCCAGAGACCTGCAGGTTTAGAGTGACTGGTGATCTGTCCAGGGTGTACCCCCACACCCAGCTGGGATGGACTCCAGTTTACCATCATATCAACTTTATTTGTTTGACCCTGATCATCTCACAAATATGACTTTAAACAGCATACACACTGTCTCCAACCAGCCAACAGCAGCACTATTATTTAATATCTATAGGCACTGGACCAAGTTATTAATCAGTTAGACTATTGAAAGAAAATTAATTGGAAATTTCTTAGATTGTTGATTCATTGCTTTTTCTCCAGCATCTTGAATCTGAAATCATCTGAAAGTGAATGTTCCTTCTCATAAATGGCAGTTTTGCAGTTTTCTGTGAACAAAACACAACATTTGCTGATGATGATGTCTCATGTCAATCTATAGTGAATTAGAAAAGGATGAGGGTGAAACAATTAGTGCAAATATAGTGAAAATAACCACATGGCCAAACTGCAGGGGCTGGGAGGCCTCACAGTCTACACAGTCTCCTGTTCTCCAGAAATAATACATGCATTATTATCATTTAAATCATTTTAGGTGAAAATGGACAAAAACAAGCATCAAGCATTCCAACTTAAACCAAGTCACAATAAGGATTTTTTTGCATATGCAGTGCAGCCCAAAACATGTAACACTTCCTACTATAGGTGTTACTGAAGTCTTGCCTTAATAAATATAAACTTATTTGTCATATTTGTTGCCTCTGAGAGTAAATATCTGCCTCCCCCCATTTCTCCAGATCATCCCGGTGGCCTCTTATTCATTGGAGCAGGGAGGAGTTTGGGCTTTTTGGCAAACCACAATTAAGTTAATTGTTTAATTGCAGATAAATGGATTGAATACCACCCACAGTCTGAATGAAAACACACACACACACTACACTACACCACAGCTAGCCTCAATAACATTACGTGTGTACGCTTTTTCGAGGAGGAAACATTATTTTACTTTTATTCGTTTTAAAAAAAGGAAAAACAGTAAAATGTGCTGTGACTCATCTTCTCCCTCGGCCTGGATCACAAACACACACACTTCTTCAGATACAACGGGGCGAACGAGAGAGAGAGAGAGAGAGAGAGAGAGATAGAGAGAGAGAGAAACAAGGATGAAGTAAGAAAAAAAAAAAACACACTGATTAACAGGGAAGGTGAAGTCATGCAAAAAACCAACAGAAAAGTGATTTTTGCTTCATTACAAATTTATCTCTGTGTTAATGGTGTCTCTGGTGGTCACACACACACACAGAGAAAGAACAGAGGAAGGGGAGAGAGAGACTTAGGGGCCCTGGAGGACCAGAGCTCATTAAGGAGAAGATGAATATTTCATGTTCTATAATTCTTTCATAGTTCTGTGTCGTAATTTGCCTTGATTTACGTTTAAAAGAAAACTTTTTCATTTTACTGCAGAGCACTCAGAGCGCTGCCAGGAGAGAGAGAGAGAGAGATGGAAAGAAAAGGAGGGTGGTGTGGGGGGGGGGAGAGAAGCCCAAGTTTTTCAGGAATATTGAATCATGCCATGAGAAGAGCCGGTCTGGCCCCGGGGCTTCAGCACTTGTGGTTTTTGGGAGAGCAGGGCTGCATTGTGTTGCTCTGAAGTGACATGTCGTCTCCTCCAAAGACGTGTAACGGCCAGAGAGGGGAGGAGACGAAGGTAGGAAGGCGACGAGGGCCAAACGTACTGAGAGTTTCTGTTTTTACGCTCAGTGCTCGAGCATGTTGAGCAGATAAAGAGTCAGTCGAGAGCGAGGACTCCGGAAAATGACGAATTGTTGTGAAATTAATGGAAAAAGTGAATAAGCGTAAATCAGTGTGAAGTCACTCCCGGGAAATTAAGTGCTGACAGAACCAGAGCTGCTCAAGTATAAAAACAAAAAGTGCTTATTCTGCATAAAAGCCAGTTTGGGCCACAGATATAATAAATAGAAGGTTGTTTCTGTATTACCACAAATATAAAGGGAAACAAAAATAATAACAAATTTAGATTTTTCTTCTGTGAAATTTAAACATTTCAACTAAAACTGCAATTGGAAAAACCTGCCAAGATGATCGCAACATGACATTTTTATGCAAATTGTGCAGCCGTAACTTTTACGTGTCGTCGATATATTTATTGGCAGCAGCTGTAGTTCACTTATTGTATGATTAATGTATATTAAGCAACACATTTCATATTTAAAGTCCTAAGCAGCAAAGTAACCAGTGAAAGTAAAATGAACTTGGCTGAGATATTATAATATAACATTTGACATTATTAGACTGTTAATTATCTCGTAACTGCTGAAGGCTAAGCTGGTTTTTGGTTCTCAACCTGGGGGGCAAAGCCCTCCAGAGGGTCACAGTTGAATGTCAAAAGTCATTTCAAAGGGAAAAAGTACTTTCCCCAAATGTTTGATTATTATTATTTTTGGATCATGTGATGTTATTGATCGGTGACTGAATGGATTTATAGATGTATGAGACGTGTTTTCTGTGGTAAGCTAAAGTAAATATATTGGAGGAAAAAGAATATTTTCCTCAGTACAACTATAAAGTATCATAAAAAGAAAACCTCTCAGTAAATGTCAGGTTTATTTGGTTTTTGTTTTTTTGTTTTTTTACCATGACCTCGATCTTTTTCCTAAAACCTTGACCAACCACTTTAGGTTTTCATTTTTAGACTGTGATCCTTCCCTTCCATTAATAAATGTTCTTTTTTTTTTTTAACTCAAACCATGATCTTTGCTTATAACCCTAACCAAACCCCCAGACGGTAACTAAACCTTAACCATTCAGAAATGTCATTTGACTCATTATCTGTCATTGGATGAATTTCAGACTTGCTGTCCAGTGAACTGCAGGGTCATCCTGTCCAGGGCTGGAACACTTCGCTTTCTGACATATGACTAAGGCTTTTTTTTTTTTAATTCACATTCAATGGTTTAATGATTTTAACCTGGATGTAACGTCATCTAATGGCAGACATTGTTGTGTGGTCGGAAAGGGCTTCAGGAAAAGGAAAAGGACCATTGTTATTATTGGTCCAAATTATTGGTCCAAATTATTGGACCCCCCCCCCCCTCCAAAAAAAAAACAACTCTGTCCTTGGAAGGTGTAAAAAGTGGGGGAGTTTCAGCAGTGAGGAGAGGGAGGAAGAGTAGGATGGAGGGAGGGAAGGAGGGGGGCTGCTGGCATCCAGCAGTTCTGGGCTGATTTGGACTTGGAGTCATGTTGGCTTGGCAGGGGCCCACTTCATTAGTGTCCTGATGCATTAGACCTGAGTGGGGGGGGTGGGGGGTGGGAGGAAAGGAAGGGAACAGGCAGAAAAGGGGTTGAAGGCAGGAGAAGGAGGGAGGAGAGAGAGGTTGAGGAAGTGGATCGGCCCCCGCGTGTTTGGCGCTGCGCTCTGACATCATCATTAGGACGTGAGCGAGACCAGGCCTCGCCATCGATGGCTGCGTGTGTGTCTGGCGATTGATCCAAGTCCTCGCTGTCAGACCGAATAAGAGTAGAAATGATGAGGGTCTGTGGAGGGCGGGGGGAGGGGAGAGGGGTTAGATGTGGGTGAGACTGGGAGGTTTCACAACCCCCCCACCCCCTCCATGATTTACCCTCAATTTAGTTATTAAGTGTCTCAGTTAAGTTTGTATGGGGGATGTTTGTGGCTGTGTGGTCCTCATTAGAGACGGCAGATACCTGCCCCTCCGTCAGTAACTCTCTGCTGCCGGTTTCCCAGAATTCTTAGAGCCTTTCCTCATGTCCTAAACCGTCACTTCGTGTGAAAGAAACTTAGGATTTAGGAGGGAGAGAGAAAAATGACAGAAAAAGGGGGCGGGATGGGGGACCTACTGAATTCCTGTAAACTGGTCGGTCACCCCCCACCCCAAACCCCTGAAAATAAAGCCCCTGCGAATGAAATTGGAGCAATTTCATGGTCTGGCCTGCCCTCAATATTATTTAAGTAATACCCTGTTATTATTGAAGAGAGCGAGAGAAAAGCGAATGACTATTATCTTTATATGGGTCCTTTAATTTTAATGCGCCACAGATTTATAGCTGGGCATTCCAGTGGGGAGGCCCCTCCCTGCTCTTAAAGCGAACGGGCGGGACACGACCACAACGCTCTCACAACAGCCACCACCTCCTGACAAACAACCAGAGTTCCCACTTTCCCTCCCAACACTTCAGGCTGCCCTCTGGGCCTGGTCTCGATCCCGGTCCTGAGACCAGAGGGTTAGGGTGTCAGGACCCTGACGGCTACATGCATCGTTGTCTTCATTTATACGTCCTAATGTCCCTCCTGTACACGTCCTCATACTGATCCTGTCCCCCTGAGTTTTCTGTGTGTTTTCTCAAACACCAGTTAAATTTAACCACGTGTATAAAAAAAACACCATCAATTCTGTGTTTTTATTCAAACTAGGGGGGAAATAATTATAATTTTAAAAATTGCTACAAGTTTATTTACTGTCAGTACTTTAAAGACACCTAATGATAGTGAACTGAAAAAACTAAAGGTTGAAAAAAAAACTTTGACGTCAACAAGAGCTTTAATTTTACTTATGAAACAAAGTAACCGAACATTTCCATATTTACCCAAAACTTAGTTAATAAAAGCAAATAAATGATCCCGTGTTTCACCATCAAACTGGAGCTAACTGACCCAAAAAGATGACGCCTCTGCCCCCCTCCCTCCCTCCGCTCTGCCTCTTGGTTGGGCTGGTTAAAAAGTGATGGGCTGTTGTAAATTTGTAAATTTGTAAATGAGAGACTTCCTGGCAGACAGCTGGTTGGTGTTTTACTGGAGCTAATCTTACACACATTAGGTCAAAGGTGTGCTGGACTCATGGAGGCTCAGTGGTGGCTCTGGAGCTGGTTAATAGAGCGTGACACCCTCCAGGCTGTGAAGTTTTTCTCACCCTCGGCTCACCCTGCAGCCCTGGCTACTGTTTGCTGGAGGCTGGAATAGATTACTGGTTCTTATATAAGATGTGTTGCATCACACAGAGTTACTGTCTGCTGTAGATTATACTTAACATGTATAATATTTATTTTGGGCAGAAAAAGCACTGGACCAACTATAGACTAAGCTTTTCTGTGACAGATATATATATGCGGACAAATTCCTCCGGATGTTGAAATATCAAGGGATTGTGTGTAAATGAACAAACAAAGTGCATTTCATTTTGTTTTTATTATGTAACTTAAAACCACTTCCTGGCTGAATCTTGATCAGGGGTCACTGTGCCCCATTAATCAGCTCTATTGTCTGTCTCGTCAGGCCCTTCACAGGCCCCCGCCGGCCCCCATGAAGGAGCACCGCCTGTCTCCGATGCGTGAGGAGCCATTGTCAGCCCCGGGCAGCGAGGAGGGCTCACAGACTGTGGGAGCAGGAGCTGGTGGTGGTTGTCCACCCGGGACTGGGAGCAACGCTGGGAGCAACAAGAAGCCCCGATCACGCACTAAGGTAGAGTCTGTCCTCATCTTTTCTCTGAGACAATTATTCCATCTGTCCATCTGTCCTCTCTGAACCTGAACCCCGGCTCTGTGTGCTCTAGATTTCCCTGGAGGCCTTGGGTATCCTGCAGAGCTTCATCCAGGACGTGGGCCTGTACCCTGACCAGGAGGCCATTCACACCTTGTCAGCGCAGCTCGACCTGCCCAAACACACCATCATCAAGTTCTTCCAGAACCAGCGCTACCACGTCAAGCACCACGGGCGCCTCAAAGAGCTGGGCGAGGGTGCTGCCGCCAGCGGCGGCGTGGACGTCAGCGAATACAGAGAAGAAGAGCTGCTCTCGGGTTCAGAGGACCCAGAGTCCAGCGAGGACGGAGCTGAGGAGATCTACCAGTCCACAGATGGGAGCAGCGGGGGCACGACGGGGCTGAACCAGACTCCGCCCTCCGCCGGCTCCAACTCCAGCCAGTCCTCCTCAGGAGCCAATGTGGCTCAGGAGGAGGGAAAGGACAAGGGGCATGGCCGGCCTGGTGGGGCCATGGCCCCCGGGAGCTCCTCATCCAGTCCCCGAGAGCAAGCTGATTACCAGAGGTAGAGACTGAAAAAAAATAATAAGAAGGGGGATGGGACAGAGAGACGGAGGGAAGAAGAAACAAAACAAAGAAATGGTCTCTGATCAAGAAACGAGGACATGGAAACGGCACAGAAACTGTACGAGGCAGAAACATCGATGTAGGCACAGATTCACCAAGAACCCCCGAGACTGAAATACTGTACATCACTCAAACAACCAGACAGACTCTTTACAGCGACAATCTCTGACAGACATCTGTGAAAACCTGATTTGTGGAGTGAAATTACCTCAGAGAGAGAGAGACAGACAGCAGGTTTGCAGTGCGCCGTGACACGGCAGCAGTTGTGTAACTGTGAAACAGTTTTCCGAGAAATGCTCAAATAAATCACTCCAGGCTTCATTAACAGATAAACTGCAACCACACACAAAGACACAAAAAAAACATAACTTTTTATCCAATCACCAGGAGCGACACTCCACGGAGGTGGGATCTCATCATTTTCGGGCCAAAAAGTATCCCCACACCTCCTCTTTAAAAGCTGAGCACAGTCCCAAAGGACACGGTCCGTGAATGCTGGGTCTGATTACCAGACTGGATCCTTGATAATCCTGTAAACCCTCAGGACACACACTGATGTTGATAATGCTGTTGTCTGCCTGAGAACACGGACAAACAGGCCGATCTGTTCATCCGTTCATAACGGAGGGAAAAAAAAAAAAAAAAAAAAAGGAAACAACCACGTTGTTGCCTCACCATCACGCTCCAACCGAGCACTTACTGTTCACACAGACACCCATCATTTTGTGGAAGCGTTGACCTCTGACCTTTATCCGTGCATCTCTGCTCTTAGGGACTCGAGAAAACAAAGAAAAACTAAGAGCTTTGGAGAAAAAAAAAAAAAAGTAAAATAAAAAGACTCCAGAGGAGCGCGGTGGACGGTCCTGCAGCAGGACAGTGGACAGACATGCAGAGGATGTGGCGTGGAGGAAGGACGCCTGGTGACACCGTGCGCCCGTGGCTCTGAGCCAACACCCGAGTACGTGTGGCGACAAAAAAAAAAAAAAACAACAACAATACTAAACAAACAAACAAAAAAAAGTCAAGAAAAGAAGGACAGAGCGGAGATTCAGCAAACAATCAGTCACTTTATGTGCGGTAGTCCAGCCCTTCCACTCTCTCCTCCTTTTCCTCTCTAATTGGTGCCCACCGTCTTGTGTTTCACCACACCTACCCGCACTTAAACTTCACCAACCCTATTTATTGCTATCTTTATCCATGATTATTATTATCATTATTGTTATTATTGTTGTTATTATGGTTAGAATTGCTGTCATCATGTGCTATTTTTAGTTTTTATTTCCATGGTTTTGCAATATTGGTCTTTCAGAACTGGGCGGTTGTTTGGGTAACAAGAGAAACTCCGAAATACGAGGACGAAGAAAAGGGAGCGGATGGCGAAAGAAAAGAAAATAGAAGCAGTTACTGAGTGTTAAAGTCAGTCAAATTGAAGTCCTGTCCACGTTGTATTATGACAGTTTTTTTATAGTTATTTCCCAAAAGAACCAGAAAATAAAACTTGCTGAAAAGAGAAATAGTTAAAAGCCAAACTGCTTTTTGTGCTGCAGTTGATGACAATCGACTTTTTTTGAGCCATTAAAGAAAAGTGGCAGGTTTGACTCTGTTCCTCACTTTTAATGTCTGTAAATACCCAACATGGGATTCATTTTGTTGAGTAACTTTTAGTGTTTGAGCCAGTTTGGAGCGAGAGGAGAAGTTTTTATTTCTGCCTTTGGACAACTCAGTGAGATTCATTTCATGGTGCCAGGCAAATCAAATTAGAGTATTTAAAAAGAAAATTTAAAAAAATCTGACAGTTTCTTTTTTACTTTTTGTTTTGTTTGTTTTGTTGTTGGATGTTTGGTGCAGTTGTGTTTAGGTATACATTCTGAGAACGGATGGTGGGTTGTCTGACTATCCCGATCAGCTGCTACACTCGAAACAGACGACTCTGTCTTTCAGTTTTAACTCTGTATTGATAGAATTGTGCTTTTTTTCTGTATGACAGGAATCAGGGTTCGACTCAAATGCAGTTCTAATGAAATCTTAATTCATCCAGTGTTGAAGTCAATTAAAAATTTCGTGAATTCAGAGATCCGTGTGATTTTTATTTCACTTTTATGGATCCTCTCCTTCACACACACACACACACACACACACACACACTCGTATTTTGCAGCCCAGCCAATTCGTCCTCTGAGCCAATCAATTAAAGGTCTGTGTAAAACCACGGGGGCCGGGGTTTCTAATAAGTGTGTGGGGAGGGACAGTAATTCACACAGGAACACAGCCAGAGCTTTCTCTCCCATATCAGATTAGAGCTACTGGAAGCAGCGTGGTCCCACTTCACCCAGCAGACTTCAGAGAACAATGAGTCTGTGCTGGGAACCGGCCCCACACTGCTGCTCATGTTTACTTCCCTCATTGTTTCAGATACAGAAACACTGTGGCAGTGATGGATGAAGTATCCAGAGCCTTTGCCAAGCTTTCATTTTGAAGTGTTGATATTCATAAGAAGATGTTTTTGTGGTTTTAGGAACCAAAAAACCACCTCAGTGTACTTTTACATCCCCACTCTCTGGAGCTTTAAAAACAAAAGGTCAAAACTGTTTTCCAACTGATCCTGCAAAGTTGGATGGAGGGTCCAGGTGGGCGGGGGCATGACAGAGGGCGGTGACTACTTTGTTGTGACATCACAAAGTGCCAGAAGTCCTGACGGCTGGTCTTAATGCTCATTTTCTGAATGCAGACTGAGACTGAGACCTCTGAGACTTTTACTGGATTAATATAAAACCTAGACCTGATTTATAATTAAAGAACACATGGAGGTCTACCTTTGGACCGCATGGACCTTTTACATCTACCTTCAGACCTTTAAATAAAGGCACCAACACAACTCCCATTAAAAAAATCTGACATTTAGAATCCTTTCTAAATAAAAAGCAGCTGAGACCTCGCGGACCCCTGGCCCAGTGTCGGCTGTGATCGGCTCCAGACCCCCCTGACCTACTAACCCTGATGGATTAGTGCTAAAGATAATAAATGATGTATTACACAATACATAATTACAATTTTAAGACTGATGCAACAACTTGTGGGCCGCGCCAAACAGTCACCAGAGAAATTTGAGCGGTCTTAGCATTATTAATGGGTTTGGAGAGAGAAAAAAAAATAAGCTCTGATTAATATATTGACATATTTCCTGCCTCTCCGTACTTTCCTATCACACTTCCTCATCTGTGGCTCTCAGCCTGTAGCCCAATGGTTCCTACTGGAAACATAAATCTTAATGAGTAAAACATTTATATGTTAATGAGCATAGTAGATTTAGTAAATGACAATCAGTTCCCAACCAATACAGTTTGTCTGTGATTATTTTCAACCAACAGATTTGGTGCAGTATGAGCAGGATGATGAATGTCAGATTAAAACTACACTCAATGAATCTTGGGAAAAGTTGGGCCGTGACAGACCCGTTCATCGGAGCCCAGGAAAATGGGGACATATTTGAAGGACCATTTGAAATGAGACAGTCTGGTCGTGCAACTGTGACAAATTAGTCTTCAAAATGCAGCGTCTGAAGGATGTGGCCCCTGCACAGAACCACAGCTACAGTGTAAGAGGTTTTGGCTACACACATAATTCTTGTAGGATCACTTCAGAGTTAGTTTTGTTATAAGAGAAATACAAAATCTCACCAATCAAATAAAAAAAACATGCCTTCTGGGGCCGTGGCTTCAAGCAGCTAAAACAAAAATAACGAAAAGTTCTGTGTCTGCGCAGAGAGAAGAAGAAAAGGACAGAGTATTGTGACAGCTTTCTGTTGTCTTGTGGTATTTTTTCCTCTTTTTTGTCATCATTACTCATCGATTAATGAAACACAGCTATTAAATCAGAGGAGCTGAGGGAGCAGGGTGACCAAGTCCAACATCAGAGCTCAGAAAGACCAGACTCTGGTCTGACGTAGTGCATTTCGTAAAAACCAGTCCCACATTGTGGTTCCATCACTTAACGCTCATTTGCAGTGCATTCTGGGTAAATAATGACTCTTTTCCCAGCTGATACAGCAGATATTTCACTTGTTTCTTTCTCTATCAGCTGAGGACTACTTTTGTCCATTTTAGTTACACAATTCCTGACTTCAGAGAATCCCTGGAATTACTTTTATTGTGCAGAAAATCCAAAGCCAGTATAATTTCATCACTTGCCTAACTTGCGTTGTGAAGCCGTGTAAAAGGATCGGCTCTGTCGTGCATCTGAACAGCAGGGAGGCGCAGTAGGGCGAGTTGGGGTTTGTGTGGTAGGGGGGGTTGAAACGCAACATTTTGCTGCAACATATGTCATCCAGCAAAGGCTCCATCAGCTAATCAATCCAAGCACGCTGTGTTTCGGCTGTTTACCTTGGGATTTTTGTAAGAAAAGATAAAATAACCGCTATGTTGAAAACTCTATCGCAATCTGTCATGTTTCTGAGTCTGATGAACTTTTAACCACATGGGTGTGTTGCTCCAAATCCCGTCTGTATTACATTTCCTGCAGATGCCTCCATCGTTTAAACACAGGACTGTTGGAACGAACGATTAAGAAGCTACAAACTATAGAGACATGAGCGAATCAAGTCACGTCGTGTCTCAGACCTTCAGCAGGATATGAAATACCTCGTCATCAGCACAGTTGATTTTAGCACGTGGCGTCGCTAAAATCAACTTGGGTAAATGAGTAAAATAAAATAGGCTAGCTCACTACAATCAGCCACACACACACACACACACACACACACACTTCAACAACCTCTGTAATGAGTTTCAACCCTGATGAGGTGTGGCAGGCAAGAACAATCTTGATGTTTAACCCGCCACCAAGGGTCAAGCATTTTGTGTGTGTATTTATGTGTGTATCAGTGGCTGCGTGTGTGTGTGTGTGTGTGTGTGTGTGTGAGTCTGCTGGACTCCCTCAGTAAACAATAGAGCCTAAGTGTAGGTGATGAGCTGGAGGGTCGAGGTCTTCCTGCAGAAGCGTTTTCCACTCAGCTCCTCTCTCCTGCTGGAGGACAATCAGCTCACACTGGGATTCTGCCACTGTGGGGTAATTATCCCTGCTGAGATGCACTGGTGTTTCTGCATGCCCCCCACCACCACCACCATTACACCTTAAGAACATCCTGCCTGCCTCCCTGCTTTATGTTTCTGGGGACTAACAGTGTTTTAGCTGCACTGACTAAACTTCCTGAAGAATGAGTTGATTAATCAGAGCTCCTTGATATGGAGCAGGTGTCCACGTTGTCTTCACTAACTTCAGTGGATGTTTTCATGAGCTGAGCTCCATCTTCTATTTCTTCTCAGCATGAACAGCTCATCTGAGAGTTTATGTTTCGCCGTCCAAGTTAACCTTGGAACGACTTGTTTCATGATGTTCAAAGGCTTCCAGACGGTTTCAGAGCGCCCTGTCTTTTGAACAATGTTGTGCATTGTGTATAAACTTAAACAGGGCTTGGCTTGAGGGAGCACACAGTGGTGGAGGAGGGTGGAAGGGAGAGGGGGGGAGGCTGGGCTGAGTCAACTACGTGGCCACAGGAACCAAATATTGCTTCATTTGTACATGTACGCAATCAAAGAAAACCAGGAATGGAAAAAAATACAACCCAAGAGGCTGTTTTGGGTGGAATTTACTGGAAATTGTGGATGACAATGCAGCTTCCTGTGTTTATATAGTAAGAGAATACACCGTTAAAAGCAATATTACTAAAGAAGGGGGCAATGGAAGTGCCAGAAAATTAACAAATAAAACCAGGACAAGGCGCTGCCTGGCCAACACACAGTTGATTTGCTGAGTTTTCATTTCGACGGCCCAAACTAATCAGAATCAAACTTCATAAAGGAGAACATTATGCAAGATAAAGCTAATAAGTGGCCAACAACTCAATCTCAACGATGATGTTATTCAAACCTTTCAATTCTTCTGCAAACACAATGGACCTGAAATTGCGTTACTGAGGAGGCCTCTATGGACGTTCTGGGAAATTAAAAAATAAACCTCATCAGACCGTCGCCGAGCCTCCGCGAAGCGATAAACACCGGAACGCACTTTTTCCTCTTAATGGTCCAAACTCATCAGGCTAAATATTATGCAACAACAACTTAATCTGAATGGAAATGCTCCTCTCACCCACGTGAACTTCTGCAAACGAGCAGGACTGAATGGTGCTGGTGAAGACGTGATTTCCTCACACTGATGACATTTGCTCCAGTAATAATATCTGGTCTCTTTCTCATGACGGCTACTAAAAGCATATTACATCTATAAGTGCGTTTGTGAGAGCAGAATGGGAATATCACAATGGCACCCGGCTTTCTCACCCCCGCCCCCCACCCACAACCACCGTTACACTCCGACATACAGCCTCTCTGCTCTGCAGCTTTGCGGTAAGCACCTCTGGTTTTCATTCAGTACCACCCATTCCCTTTTTCCTTCCACCTCATCCCTAAATCTCCTAATTCAACTCATTATTCGCTCAATTGGTGGGTTTAACCCCCCTGCCTCAGGTCCTATAGAGCTGGTAGTCATTAGCAGACAGGATTTGTGACAGAGCGCAGCACGAGGTAGCAGGCCCAAACTCCCTCCCTCCTTCCCTCACACAGAGACACAGACACACACACACACTCACTTATATATAGATATATGCAGTGTCATAAAGCGCCTGAAGAGCCTGCGGGGTGTCGCTGCAGTTAAACACAAATCAGCCTCCCAGGGTTAAACAGCAGATCCATCAAAAGTTGGATGGGAGTCAGGTCTGCTTGGTCAGGACAGACAGACAGTAACACGCTGCCAGACCACCCAGAGATCTGTGGTTCTCAAGAGATGCTCGCTGCATCTGTGTGCGCTCAGCATCCGCCCGGCTGATGGCTTCTGGGAAGTCTCGAGGGAAACTGGGGACGCTAATTCGACCACGTTCGCGAGAGTTTTTAGCGGCAAAGCTCGAAACAGTACCAAAGAGACGATCTCCTGACGATAGAAATACACATATGAACACACACAGACACGCACATATATTTTGGAGTGATTATCAGCCTGGGTATCACAACATCCAGTAATTTAACAATTATCAAAACTGTTGTTTGTCCATTTTTTTAATTAACAAAATTAATTAATCTGTACTCTATCCTGATTGGGTGGTACAGTCTGTCGATCACACAGTAGCCCCACCCCCTAACCCCTCCCCCTTGCCTCTAATTTTCATTTAAAAAATTAACATCATGTTGTGTTGAAGACTGTAAACTAGAGACTGAGACCATAAACTCATCAGGAAAACGTTTACTGAGGAGGATGAGGGACATTTTCCCATAGACTTCAACACAATCTGCCCTCTGTTTGTGGACAAAGGTTTGGGAACCTGTTTTAAAGTTATAAACTCGGCTTGGCGACACGTTAAACTCATAAATCTGGACCCAAAGTGTGTCTTGGAGAATGTAATAAACTTCCAGAGGTTTATTTTTCCTGTGTGTGTGTGTGTGTGTGTGTGTGTGTGTGGGAGATTGACAGGTGTCGATACCCATGGCCCCTCAGACAGCTGTGAGGGCACCACTGCAGGGTATTAAGCCTGATAGAGGGATGATGAGAGAACATTAGAGGTGAAGGGGGGGCACAGCTGTTGCTTCTAATTATTATCACCCACAATGCAGCGTCAGAGGGAGCGAGCTCACACACCTGTGGCCTCCCACTGCGTCTCTCCTGAACACAGTGGGAGGTGTGTGGGAGTGTGTGGGTCAATAACACATATCAACTGATACTCAAGCGGGTGCGCGCGCGCACACACACACACACACACACACACACACACACACACACACACACATATATAGACAAACTCTGGTGATTATAATTTACTGAATGAGTGTAAAGTAAGAAAATTAACACAATGTTATTTTGTGTTCTGTCAGAGTTCACCACACATAACCCAATAATGTCCTGTTAGCTGGAACAAGTGAAGGAAGTGAGAAGTGCATATGTGAGGACACTACAGAGGAAACATCGAGTGACCTCCCAAGGGGGCTTCACCACGTGGGCAACATGGGGTCAGGGCAGCTGGTTGGCTTGTGGCGCAGCGGCGCTGTACGTCAACGCTAATGCACCGAAGAAACAGAAGCCCGTGGTGGCAGTGACTCCAGGGGCAGCATGGAAACAAAAAGTAAACAACAGCAGACATTCAATTAGCCAAATGTTATGGTGAGATTAACGACCACTTGTCAGGACGAAGCCTTTCATCGAATCCTCTGCAAATATGGCTTCTGACGTTTGCTGTTGATCAGAACACTTTCAGATGTTGCTCGACTGGAAACGGCTGTTGTGTTGGTCTGATTGGACATGTGTGTTCGAGTGATTGAATTAATTTGGTATGAAGCTCAGCCACCGAAAACTCGAATCGCGTGTAAATAAAAATGGCGTGGGTTAGCCGGGGTCAGATTTGTCTCATCCAATCTGGGTCTTTGTCAGGCGAGATCTTCAATACAAGAAGGCAAACAGCTGCTGTGATTAAAAATAAATCACACTCAGCATTTCTCTAAACCCTGGAATAACTAATCTGGACTGGGACATGAAATATACATGAGGGCAAATGTAATGATTTCATCCATCAAAGGATTTACTTAAACACTTTAAACCAAAGTCTTGTCTCGAATACGCTCAGAGAGAGCGGATTGTTCCACCGCCGCAGCTTCGGCAGTGATGAAGACAATATTGGTTTAAGGAGTCGCCTAGACAGGGGGAATCAGTCTACATCTGTGGTTGTCGGGACTTTGTCTTATGGAATTTTGGCAAAAGCAGGAATCTCTTTAAAAATGTTACTGAACTTTTAAGTTAATTTGCGGAGAATTTTTTTTCAATGAAATGGTCTATTAGAAATCTATATATTATTTTGATATTTGATTATAGGATTTAAATAAGTCATTTTTTTAATATTTCATTTGAACTATGTTATATGGAATATCTTGCCTGCTTGTTTAGAAATTTAATGTGTTGAATCGATCTTGGAACTTCCTGGAGTTCAAGTCAGTGTTTACAGTGTCTCTTTTTCCCAAAGATCTTAAGTTTATCATTATGTGTGAAAAAGAATCGATTTTTAAACCTGAGAAGGCAGAAACAGCAAATATTGGACCTGAAGCATGAAGTTTAATGTCCTGAGAGTTTTGAAATGGAGCGTGGAGGAACTAAACACCTTCATCTATATCTATAATCCTTACAGAGTCCTGTCTATCACAAGGACGACACGCAGACAAACAAACAGTCACACCTTTTGGAGTCACTGATTAACCTAATGTGGATGCCTTTGGACTGAGGGAGGAACAGGGCGATTGAATTAGTTAAATAGAAAATCCACCATCAGAGTCATAAAGTGTACCAATGAATACGATGCTGGTTTTCAGGTCAAGGCCTGTTGAGTCTGGCACCAACAGCGAGTCGGCCCCGACGTTAAAGCACAACAGAAATGAAGACGATTCCAGCTGGGCACGAAAACTGTTTAAGTCCCTGAAGCTCAGTTCCTCTCACATGACGGCTGTAGGTGAAAGTGTCCTCTTTACATTTTTTTAAGGCTTAAATATGTAGAATTGAGGGCATGGCAAGTTTGAGTGACAGCAGGGTGAGTGTATGTTTGTGTGTATGTTCAAACCAACATCTTTTTTTGCTGTTGGTGGAATTAGGCGGAGTCAGACTCTGCCAAGTTGGCAACTGAAAATCAGATTCAGAAACCAGAATCTTTATTTATGGTGTACCTGCATCACCGTTGGGAGCAGCGACTGGACCTGATCGCTCTGATAAGGCCTGGGATCGAACATGGAACATGAGGGGCCATAAGATCAGCCTTCAGTTACCCCCATCGGCCCAGGGCACTGCCCATTCTCCCCCAGGCAGCGGCGGAGGGTGGGCAGAGGGCCTGGCATGTTAAGCCAGTGTGGGTGGGGCAGGTGTGTGCAGCACGTAGCAGCCTTAGGCCGTCCCCCCAGCACCGTCCTCCGCCTCAACCAGCGCTGATGCTTCCTGACATAGAAGCTACAACAACTGCAGTGATGAGAATATCAAAGCAGAGCTGGTGAGCTGAGACCGAGTGAAAAAACAAACCTCAGTCAGAGTCTCCATCCTGCTGTGGATCTGGGGCGGCAAACAGAACAGCACCTGTTGTTACTGTAGTTACTGCAGTCTCACTGGAAATGTGTGACCTGTCTCAAGATCTGACCTGCTTCCAGGTCTGGCCTGTCTCCAATAACAGGTGATGTGAACATCACTTCAGTAAACAATACAGCCTCCACACTTATGCCTTAGATTTATGTTCGCAGGTGTTTCCTTTTGATAATCATGATTCTGTAGCAATGAAAAGCCCTGAAGGACAAGGAAACAAGGTCTCATAGGTCATCCTGATCTCAGGCGTTTACATCAAGGGGCCAGCATGATGGCCGGCAGCACTGTTGTCAGTCAGTAACCGGCCTCCTCGGCCACGTGTCAGTGTTGGCGGTAGATTCTCATTAGCCATTAACTGCATCAGTAGCCTATTGAGCATCATGACCTGGTTGAATGGACATCTGTCACTGATTGCCTCTGTCTGTTTATCTTAATGTGTCCAGATTATTCTGTAGATTGGCAGACCATCGGTGTCCAACAGACACTGCTGCCTTCCAGCTATTCATTCAGAACAAAGACAAACAAAAATCATTCAAATATTTACTACTGTGAAAATAAGGAATGAGCACAGAGTGTGCATTAATGTCTGTGAGTGTGTGGTCATTGTGTGTCCGTGCATGTGCTTGTTAATAAACTAAAATCAGGATGAACACGCAGTTCTATATTGCATGTTTTCTCTCCTCCCTCAAAAATCATTGTTAAGAACTTATCACATATTTTACAGATGCAGCACACAAATGCATGCGTGCACACACACACACACACACACATATATAAGCACACACTTGCAGAGATTAACATGGGCACACAGTGTATTCAATATTCATCACCACAAGCTGTCACATAATTGGCTCCTTCCGCTGAAATAGTTAAACAGCTGACAGAGCAGTAGTACACACAAACACACACACACACACACACACACACACACAAACACACACACACACACACACGGTAAATGACGAAATGAAAAGAGACAGCGATTCAAGAAAAAAGAAGAAAACAGAAGGATCAAATGAGGCTAAAGCTCTACAGGCATGCTAGCAGCTAGCATGCCTCGTTCTCCCTGATTTATCAGCTCAGTAAACGTTTTCCTGATGAGTTTATGGTCTCAGTCTCTAGTTTACAGTCTTCAACACAACATGATGTTCATTTTTTAAAGAATGCTCCATTTAGAGAAACATAGACCTTAAAAGAGGGGAGGGGTTGGAGGCGGGGCTACTGGGTGATTGACTGACTGTACCACCCAATCAGAGCAGGACAGATCCACCTGCTCCTTCAAATGCAGATTCTTCTGGTTTCTAGAAAAACAACATGGCTGACTGCTAAATTACAAACTGGAGAATTCAGAACAGCAGCTTGCAAACCAATGGGGGACATCACAGTTGGTTGACATTTGGCCACGCCCTCAATTATGCAGAACATTACACATTTAAACAAGTGAGTTTCACATGCAGTCCCCCTGAAAATGGAAATTAGCTTCAGAGAGCAAAGATGTTTTTAGTCCTGTAAGGCTGTACATATGTTGATTACTGTTTACATCATTTACATTTGAACACTCACTGTTAGAGTCTGTTGGCCATTAGATGAACTGTTGGCCTAATTTTTAAGCCCTGAGGTGGCTGCTTTGTCTGGACCAAAAAGGTGAAACCAAACAACTGACAGAACAACATTATCATCCCGAGAACAACTCAGGTAGCACATCTGACAAAACATCCACAAGTCACCGCTTCGCTGAGTGCTGCTCTGGAGAAGGTTTCTGTGTACGTGTTCCACCTCAGCTCACATCTCCCCTTCAAAAAGGTGTATTAGCTCACCTGCTCGGTGACAATACCAGCCATCTCCGCTGTCACGTCACGCTAAATTAGCCATCATTGCGAATGTACACACACACACACACACAGACGATACCAGTGATTGGGTGATGACAGTAGTGATATGACTGCACTCCTGTCTGCCAGGTAACGATGCCTGTCTGCTGATGCCAGCATGGATAACATTCACAGCTCCGCTTCAAAGTCTTTCATCCACTCTCATCTGGAACAGGACACACACACACACACATATACACACTAAATCCACAGATTTCCTCTCAGTTTGTTTGTGTACTTTCGTTTCGTTGGTCCTTATCTCACATTATGAGATGATACAGGCCTGGAAATAAAACCAAAAGGAGCATACCAGTGCAGCTTTGCAGAGAGAACCAAGGAGGCTGCATATTCAAAATAACACTCCAGTATAGGCGCTGAATGTCTATGAGTGAGTCATGGCATCACATATGAGGCCTGTGGGAGTGGGCCGCCCCGCTGCCAGATGCTATCACGGGCTGAAGTGGCGTGTTGTGATCAGTGACTGCTGGAACTCGGCCACATGTGACATCGGATCCGAGCTGAAGGTGAGGAGGGCAGAGCTAAAGGAAAGGAACGACGACTGAGTGATGTGTTTTTAATATTTCCTAAATTTTCCTGGCCTCAGTAGCCGACCACCACCACCACCCCAGCAGCGCTGGTGGAAAAGTAAATTTAATCAAATAATGTAATGACAGCCACTTTGTACTTGTACTACAATTCACTGCAGCGGTTCATTTTTATTTTTCAACAACATCACTGTTAAAAATGTAGTCTGTGCTTATGGACTGTTGGCACGGAACCCTTCAAAATAAGACTTGAGTTGATTAAGTACTTAAATAAGAAGAATTCTAAGAATAATTTTTATCTCACAAGCAACAATTAGAGAAAACCCTTGAATAAGAATATATATTTGTGTGGTCGCAGCATTTAGTTGGTAAAGACGCCGGTGGAGACCAAGCAGAAGCAAAAGAGAGGGAACACTAAACTGACAGTCATCAGGTGACACACCAATTCTAATATATAATACTGGTACTCTGTAAACTTTGTGTAAGTATTGCTACATAGCAAACGCTAACATTAGCAGCCGTTTACACAGAAAAAATGTAATTCCTTTACTTGGCAGAAGCCATCGCAGCTGGTGGGGAGCAAAGTCAACATTGTTAACTCTGGCTTCGCTTCCTTTTCCATCATTAATTTTTTCCTGCTTTTTCTCTCACTTTCCCATAGTTAGTCACAAAAAGCAAGGCTGGTGAGTAAACAACGTTAGCTAAGAAGTAACAGCAAAACTTGCAAATTTCTTCTTTGAGACAATGATGATACTTTTTTGTTTATAACTTGTTTCGAAGAGGCAACTTCAGATCAACAAACCTCTGCTCAGGTACAAACACATCGGTGCTAACAGATTATTATGTTTTCCAACGGATCAAGTCCTCTCACTTTCCCCCAATTCACCTAGCTACTGCAGGTCGGCCATTTTGGTCACTAATGGGTGCGTTTGAAGGCCGGTGAGTGAACCACTGAGGAAGTCCTCATTAGACCTCCACTCCTATTTCTTCTCCCTCACCCGTCTCTGTGTTACCTGCCTCCATCTCCTCGCCTCTCTGCTCTTTTCCTCCCTTCCCTCCCCTCTCTCTGTTTTCTTCCCTCCCTGTCTTTCCTTTAACTAGGTCGTGCCAGTCGGTGGGATCAGGCCCGGGCCTCCGAGCCTCGCCTCCCAGACAACTGCAAACAATTAGGGAAATTAGTGGCTCCAGCATCACCATCAGGAGGCCTGCTTGTTTATAATTTAATCGGGGCGCATGTCAAAACAGTCAGAGCTTGAGAGAAACAAGATGCGTCGGCGAGATGAAATTCAAACTGCCAGCCAGCTCAAAATATTAGGACTGTTTGTTTAATAGCGTGCGACCAACTGGGTAAGAGCAAAAACGTTGAGGGTAACGTCGGGTGGGGGGGGGGGGACCGAGAAGGAAAATACTAATGAAGACATGAGGTATGAAAATAGCATGGGAAAAAATGAAGATGTATTAATTTTGTTTTTTGTTTTTTTATCCGTTCCACATTTCGTGAGTTAATGTGTTTTTATTTTTTCGGCTCCTCTTTCTCTCTCCCTTGCCCCCCCCCCGCCTCCACTCGACTTCTTTCACTTAGCAGTGCTCTGGGAATTTCAAACGCTTGGATCTGTGCCGCCTTTCAAATTCATTATAAAAGCTTTTTGCTAACTAAATAGAGAGAGGGAGGGAGAAAAAAAAACTGCCACATTCATCTCTTAGCCCCTGTGCTCCCTCCTCCTCGCCCCCTGACAATATATAAATAAACTAGAGTGACCTGATTGAGATGTAAAAGGCAGGGAGTTAGCACTGGGACCCATACATTACTTCCCAACATTAACAGTAGTGTGCTCAGCCAACACATGGTGGTGGGAGTGTGGCCCCTGGGCAAATGGAGAGGTTAGAACTAATGCCCCCCCCCTCCTTCATCACCACTACTCTGCCCCTCCTGCTCTAACCGCTCGCCTGTGCCCACACCCTTGGAAAGTATGGGCTCCGGTTGGCAGCACGATGATACTGACATATTTCACATCGAGGCTCCCGGCTGTGGGATCCATTAATGTAAAGAGTTATCATATTCAAACCACTTTCCCCCAACAGCTGCTGACTTCACCCCACAAAGGAAAACACTGAAGTCATGATTCACACAGGCTCATGAAGAAAATCCTGAATTAGAAAAGGGCTTGTTAAACCAAACCACAGACCTTCTGACACAGCAGGTGTCAGAAGGTCTGTGGTTGGTCACACTCTTCGGACTCGCGGGTCAGATCACACCTGTAAAGTTTCCTGACCGCACCTGACAGCTCTCAACCAACCTACAGTGACGTCACCTGTCAGTTTGTGAGCTGCCCATTTGAAGCTTCCAGGTTCAAACTGGCCATCGGCCATCTTGGTTTTTTAGAAACCAGAAGAAACCACAATGAGAGGAGAAGGTTGAGAAAACGTTCACTGAGCTAGTAAATCAAGGGAGAAGTGGGGACATTTTCCCATAGACTACAATACAACTTTTTTTTTTTTTTTTGACAAGCAGTGAAGTCCCCCTCTGATGGTCAAAAGGACTTCACAGTCCACAGACAGACACATTCACTCAAAACTGGCTCTGTGAATCTACAGCTGTTGTCTCCATGAAACCACGTTCATAAGAAAACTTTATTCAAGACAATCGATCAAACATAAATAACTGATGACTGTAAAAATGCTGACATTCACAGCCTGAGGACACGTTAACACACACACAAGATGACCATAAACCATAAAGAATAAAACATTTATCTACTGTGCTCTGCAAACAAACTCTGTGGAATTTCAAAGCGTCTCGGAGTTGACGGGAAGGAAAAAAGCTGCTTCAACCTGGACAGATTTTACAGAGCTGATACTAAAAGTAATCAGAGAGATCCGAAAATATTTTGTGTCAGTGCGGAAATGGCATCAAATAAAAATGTTACCAATAAAACGTATCATGTGCTCGTTGAGTAACGGAGGTGAAAAAAGGAAACAGGGGAGTTAAATGTTGACGGTTAGCTTATTGTCAGCTTCCTCCAGCTGCATCGGGCCTGAACTCCTAGAATTAAATCCTTTATTCTGCTCGTAATGTAACAGCAGCTTACAAAGAAAGACAGCACTTGGTCTTCCTATCACAACAGAAGTAGATCACAGTGATTGGGATGTTTATTGTAACTTTCACCCGCTGTTTACCAATTCCTTAATACTGTGGATCGAGCAGGAACCTTTCATTTTTTCAAATCTATGTATTCAATCAGATCAGACAGATCGTTGATTCCAATAATTATAGACCTATTGGACCCCCCCAGTCTACAACCCCTTCTCTGCAAACTCTGAGGCAGAGGACGTGAGTATAGATGGAGGGTGAAGGGTGAGGCTGATAGAGCCCTGATGATGATGGTCTCAGCGGAGCATCATTAAGCTGATGAGAATCACAACAAGGCAGTAATTGGTGATAGGATGATGCATGGTGAAAGTGATCCTGAGCCAGGGATCATGAAACACACACGCACACACATACACACACACACACACACACACACACACACACACTAACACACACTAACACACACTAACACACACCTCAGTGACAGACAACCCAGCGAGCAGACTGTGAGGCTGGCAGACATGCAGGGTCCTGGTCAAAGAGCATTATTTAGAGTACACGGCTGCCTGCAGCGTGGCACCAAACGGCTTTCATTACGCCGGTCTGCTGGCCCGCTAATGCTCCCCCTCCCAGCCTCCCCTCCTCCCCCCCCAGCTACCTCGGCCGGCCACTCAGTCAGGCAGACACACAGGCCCTGACCATCAGCCGCCAGTCCACGCAATCAGCCGCCTGCTATCAGCTCTCTAATTGGATCAGTGGCACGAATGTGATTACAGCAGGCGTATTTATTTACATAATAATTATTACCGCCCTCCCCAGAGGAGCCAGGGGAGACCGGCAGAGTCCGGGCGAGAGATGAAGGGTGGGATAGAAGAGAGAGAGAGAGAGAGAGAGAGAGGGGGGAGGACAGTGAAAACAGCAGGAAGGGTGAAGAGTCTTCCTGTTGAGAAAAACAGATGGACCAGAAGACAAACAAGGGAAGACGCACACAAAACATGTGTCTACGTGTCCATTTAAAAAGAAACGTCACAACGGCGTCGCGTTGAAGTGACATGACAAACTTATTGATTGTTTGACTTTATGATGAAAGTGTGCAGGGTTTTATTTTTCTTTAGCATCTTTAGATTCAAAGTTAAAGAATAAGAAACAATGAAAATTCAAAGAGAAATGTAAAAATTTAATTTCTCTGTATCCTACTGAGTTGTTTCCTTATTTCAATTTCTTGAGTTTTACTTTGACACCATATGATGTATATTAGGACACAAGCAAACAGTAAAAATCAGAGAGACAAGATATTATGTTAAATCTTATTTAAATATTAAAATATTATTAGAATATATTAAGATTACACTAACACATAATCAAGAATATCATTTGGTAAATCTTGAAATATTAGAACATTTTAGCTTTGAGTTTTAAGATTCTAGCAGATTCACTGTAAAACTAAATATTAAAGTGTGATCTAACCACTTTCACCATAAACATTGTGTTTCTAAGTAGTTGTTCAATGTTCACTTAAATCCAGTAACCATATTTCTGTGGTGTTGAGCAAGAATCAATATCTATTTGAATAAAGAGTATTTCCAATTGACATTTCATGCTTTTATTGCCCAACACATTTAATTTAACTATTAATTATGGGTGAACCTTCATATGACTTTAGCTAAAATGGGCTAACTTAACTAATTTTTTATAATCCACAATCAAGGAGCTGCACAGAGATGGCTAAAGGGGGGGTGGCTTCACAAACATCCAACTGTTGTGTTATTGACCAACAACTGACCTACAGCCCTCCTGTGACTGCTGACTGCGTTAGTGTCTGAGTTTAGGCTCCCCAGATTAGCCTGCAGGTGAGTAAAATGGCAGCAGGTTGGCCATTAGCATGCTAACGAAGGAGATCTCCGCTATGACGGTTCTGTCTGTTGACCCAGACTCTCATCAAACACATGCACAAACTCAAGGTCACATCATATCGCTTTTAATAATTTCACGGAGCGGGAGTGGGGTTTCCGACTTTCCCTCCACCACATGGATTTCCCATATCGCCAACTGTTGGTGACGCTATACGTCTTCACTGTTTGACCAACAGCGGCCCCCCAGGGAGTCCTCGTCCAAACCAAATGTAAATACAACTGTGTGTTTCACTAACACAGGCCGACAGACGGCGAGAGAGACGCAGCGAGACACACAGAGAGGGATGGAGGGGCCCTGGGGACGTAGTCGCGTTTACGTTTGCTGCCATTGAAGTTGTCCAAAGCCTGGCTTTGCTCGCCGCTTAATGGTGCTTAATCACGGAGCTCCTAAAATAGGCCATTATATCAGCGCTGAGCTCTAGAATTACACCAAGCCCTCAGGGCCTGAACAACAGAGCTTTTGTTAATAAGCTGCCATTAATCAGATCCGTTACGGAAGCCACTGGTTCACCGGGCGGCACTACGGTTGATAAATACCTCAAGAATAAAAAACAATTTACTCACCTAGACTAAACCGCAGTTGATATGCATGTGTGTGTGTGTGTGTGTGTGTGTGTGTGTTAACAGAGGCTGGGTGGGACAGGAAGCACGCAGGCTGACTAAAGACACCCAGAGGACTGGTAGCAGAGCTGGTGTAAATACTCCTCCGTGTGCTGCAGATAGAGATTAATACCGCGTGCTGATTACTGCCGAGTTGAAACAGCAAATATCTGCTAACCTCGTTTTGTTTGAAGACGGCGAAGAGATGAAACTCTGTGCCGTAACTCCCTGATGGACACCATCATAACCGCCGCCTTCATCATGAAGGTTTCTCTGTCGGGGGGGGCAAACAATCCCTAAGGGGGGTTAATCAAATATTTGGCAGCCCTGCTCTCGTTAACAGATTTGTTTTTGCACCCGTCTTCACCGATGTGCACTTTTCAGTACTTGTAATTAACTGACCACTAACACACCCGTCAAGTTGAAGGACAATCAAAACAGCTGATTGGAACATGTGTTTGATTTCTGTTAAAATATTGACGGACGCACAATTCTTCAGTTTACAGTTTTACAGTTTTAACACACATAAACTTTTCACTTTGTCGATCAGTCATAACGTCATGCACGCACACACACACACACACACACACACACACACTCTGCTCATTACTGCCACTCCTGTTAATCAGTTGTGTCTTTCCCATCAATCTCTCCCTCCTTCTCTCTTTCAACCCCTCTCCTCCCCATCGTATCCCCATCCTATCTGTCTCTCTCCACTCGGTCGGAGACAGACACAGGGCTCTTCATAGCAGATAAAGCCACTAATTTCATTAATTATGAACCAATATGTTACAGTGTGTGTGTGTGTGTGTGTGTGTCTTTTTGTATGTGTGTGTCTGGAGCGATGGGGGGATTGGAGAGTCTCTTGAACTGACATCTGGTCCACTCTGGCATTCAGGAGGGAATAGAAAGGAAGAAGGAAGAGACAGCAGCAGAAGGAGAGAATAGGAAAGAGAGGAAGTGGCTCAATGTGAGGGAAAAGGAAGAGAAGGGGCCGAAGTGGAGACAGAGGAGCCGACAGTTCAGTTCAGGAGTCACAAATATAATGTAGTCTGTGCTTGTCAGGGAGTCTTTGAGTCTTTATGTGGTTTTATTGCTGTGCGGTGGCTGCTACAACTCTGTCTCCTACAATTTACTCATAAAATATAAAACTCCCCTTTAATTTACAGTTACATTCTGGCAGCAACGTTACAAACCCCACATATATCTCCTCCGGGATATCAGCCCTTCAAAATAAAGTGTAAATATGTGACTTTCTCACACAATCAGACTGACATGTTGAACCTCCTCATCCTCGCTACACCTTCACCTTGCAGGGTCACTGTGATGATGATCTCGCCTGTGAGATGGGACGCTGTGGATGTTTGAGTCTTACACTTTTTCTTCTGTGTGTCCCTAACAGGTGTGTCCCTCACGCTACACTGCCTCCTGCCTTTCTCTCCAACACACACTACACTGCTCACACACACACACACACACACACACACACACACAAAGCAGCCCAATCAGTCGCGGTTCACATCCAAAAGATGGCACACAGTGTGAGCTGGGGATATAACAGAGGCGCATGTGTCTTTGGTATTGTTAGTAATTGTGTGTGTAAAATGTTTCACATCAACCCACTCTATTACAACAGCTGCCCTGCAAATCACCACAGGCTGTGGCAGCTGATGACTTGTGAGTGTGTTTGAGTGTGTGTGTGTGTGTGTGGGGGGGGCCTCCATAAGCACATCCACATTCTAACAATTATGGACTCATGTGACACATGTGCGTTTTATTTGACAAAGGTGACCAAGTGCACTTTTATCGGAGGATTATTGCCATTTCATTGGTTGATAAATAAAGGTTTAACCGCCCGGATATTGGACGGTATGGTATTGGATGGGTGTGTTGTGTGACTTCTACACCAGAGGACGGCCCACGTTGTTAAATTGTACTCATAAGTCAGCAGTTAAATGTTGGTTAATGATGCGCCCAGAAACACAGAGGGACAGACAGTGCAGCGACCTTTGGACTCTGCAGAGTGTCCTCGGGATAATCCCTGGTCATAAATATCACCCGATTCCCTCCGCACGTACTCACAGCCATGCACTGGTGCACTATAAAGGAGACAGAGAGTCCTTATGGTCCATAATGGTCAGCGGTGGTTGTCCCAGTCGTCGCCGCGCACAAACACAAACACCGTGTCCACCGCCATGGCCACAGACGCCTAGCCATGCCTCATGATTAGCATTGCTTTGCTCCCGCTTTTGTTTTTCTGCTTTGTTTGTTTGCCACTGTGCAGAAATATTTCAGTGGAATCTAGCGTGATTGCACCATAGGTTAGCGACACCCATCTATTACAGCAAAGGAGAGCCTTGTATTTAGACTTGCCTCAGCGGCAGCTATATTTATCAGCGCATGCCGAGCCGGGGCCAGACGCAGGCCCGGCCGCTGCACTTTACTGCTCAGCTTTGGCCGCACATTCCAACAGCCGTCACGATACGCGGCTAAAACTGGACTGGAGATTAACAGCAAATCCACAAAATCGGGTGTCTGTGTCGCTTGGCACATGGAAAAGAAACGCTCATTCAAAGCTTAATCTGAGTGCACTGTAGTATGTGGGAGATTTTTCAGTAAACTATTAAAAAAAAGAAGGTTGGAGTAGTTATTTTCTAATTACTTTTTTCTTTTTTTTTTTTAAACCTTCATCAAAAGAATTTTGGATTAAAATTTAACTGAGCCAAGAACAATCCCAGTGATCAGGGCAGTCAGACTCTTCCATCTGTCCAATCACCTTCAGCGGCCGATACCTACAGAGTCAACAATCAGCACTTCCTCGGCTGCTTATGGAATCATACGGAGTCAATATTAGACCTTCCATCTTTCACCTCGTCAATAAAAAGCAGAACTGCAGCAGCGAAGATCGATTCGCAGCTGTTCGTGGCTCTGGACTCGGTGGACTCAATCACCAGACGTTCTCTGTAAAGAATAAATACTGAATCACTGATGTTTAACTCATGGACATGTATTGTTCAAAGACATCACTAAGTGCTGCTCAGAGTTCTGTGTAATAACTGCTGCAGTTTTGGAAGAATTACATGTTTACATGTTGTGATCATGAACAGTAATCCACTCCTGAACGCCCCACTCCTGCTCATCTTTATTGTCTATAGTCACATTCATGTCTGTTTTTAGTTGGTTTTCTTCTCATTTTCACTTATGCTGTGTCTTTGTGGTTGTTTCAAGTCTCTGTAAGGTCGTTTTAAGGTCCTTTGCTGTTCATTTGTGTGTCTTGGTGGTTGTTTTAAGTCACTTTTAGGCTGCTCTGCATCTCTTTGTGGTTTCTTTGGGTCTTTTGGTGGTTGTTTTGCATCAATTTGTTTTTGTCCATGTAGTCATTTTGTATGTGTGTAGGCATTTTGCGTGTAGTCATGTTTGTTTTATGTCTGAGGCCACTGTGAATGCCTTGCACTTATTTCAATGTCCATGCAGCTGTTTGGCACCTCTTTGCCTCTTGTGTCTCTTTGGAGCTGTCGCTGACCTAATAATATTAAAATAACAAAGAAACCTGCGTGTGGTCACGTGCACAGATGGGACAGTTGGAGGTGATGCTTGATCTCATGACAGTAAAGAAGAGACTTTAGGGTTGTTTTGGTAGCTAAAGAATGGCTGTGTTCCTGCTTGGCTCCAATGCCCTGCCCCATTATTGCCTCACACAACCCAAAACTCTTGTTTACCATGTTTGCAGGCGCTGATTCTGTAAATAATACAAGATGAGAAGGGAGCGAGGAGATGGCTCGGTGTGTGTATGTGAATCTGCATCTGTGTGAAGGTGAGTTTCTCTGAATGTGTAGGTGTTCAACATCTATGTAAAGTTTGCATGTGGGAGTATATTCAAAATCCAGGACGATGAAGTCTGAGTAAAGGGAGGCAGGAAGAGAAAAGAAAATCAAAGAGGTGGGGAGAGAGAAGAGGTGAATCAAGCAAATCATCACTTTGACTTAAAAATGCACTCATTACGTGCAGTCATGAATAATTTTGCACCAAAACACTAATTTTGCATTAGACTTACAGTACGCTGATTCTGCAGCTCAGGAATATTCATACACTCGTGGGGATTTTTCGACCCACCACACTGTGTTTTTTTTCCCCATTTAGTGATGCTTTCCTGGCACCGAGAGCGTCGCGGTGAATATAGGTCATATACGGGTGGCACTAAGGATGGCGCTGCAGGTCTCCAGGCGACAGAGACAGCACCAGGGGAGCCCCCTCTGCATTGGCTTGGCTTGTCTACACACACACACACACACACACACACACACACACACACACACACGCACACCACGTTGCTATTAATACAGCCACAGCCGTTTAATATTTAATTGCATTGATGGACTGCATCTGTGCTGCTCTGTGATGCAAACATTATTATACATACTAAGTGGCTTAATTGTAATTAGAGCTGAAAATTTAATTAAACTCAACAATAAAGGAGATCACAGCATTTTTTTTTTTTTTTTTTTCCCTGAGCAAACCCTTCCTTCCCCCTCGCTGCATTTTAACTCCTTCTGTGCCGCAGAGCTGCTCATGTCCAGATGCCTAGGCCTGGTTGGTTGGTTTCATTACAGACAGACGATGTTTTGAAGAGAGTTCATTTGAAACAAAGGACGACTTGCTGAACGGTATAAGTAGTAGTGAAGTCTGAATCTCGTTTTTACAGTTTCTGTCAAACAGTCAGTTTATGTCCAACTGTGTTTAATTCTTTGGCCATCAAGCATTAACAAAAAAAGCCAAAAATTTTATTATTTTAACATTTTATTTTCATGTTATGACCTATTAACCTCAAACCCAATAGTGAAAGCGGAAATAATGTGCTGAGAATAACCTGAATGCAGCTTATTTACAACAGCAGTCGAGTTCTGCTTCATGCTCAAGTTGAAACATGAGAAGATTCTGTTATGCCAAAAAATGACCCCTCTGTGTTGCCGTAGTGAGATAGACAATGAGCTTAAATATAGTTTTCATCTGAACTACCTACTGTCTGTGTGGGAGAAACAGCACTGCTCTCTGCATGCAGGCAGCTGACTCCAGTGTGCAGCGATTATCACGTTATGACATCATATATTTCACATTTTTACAACCAGAATCAATGTATTATAATCACATGACCAATTTTTAGATCCAAATTATGTGAAAGTAATTTATTATGTCATGATAGTATATTGTTAGGCAAAAACTTTGTTATAGCGTGAGGGGTTTGGGTTGTTCTTGGTTTTTTTTTTGTATTAAAGAAATAGTGCAGCGGTGTGGGTAATATGAGATATACTCGTATTTGCATTTACAGAAGGTTAGAAGAGAAGATCAATACCCCTCAAATATCTAGTTAAGTATTTATTGTTGAGACAAGTAAATATTTTTTACATTTCTTTAAACTGACCAGAATTGGCTCTGAACACAGGATGGACAACAGGTCAAAGAATGCCTGCACAATGAATCCAAATATAGTCAAATTAAACATAAGGCCAAAGGTAATATCCAAATAAAAGGAGCCGCATTTTTATTGGTTAGATGTCAACACAAAAAGTAAAACAATAAATCAAACTGAAATCTGCCAAAAATAATTGCAGTGTGATTTTTGCATATCATGCCAAAGGAAAACATATGCCACAGAAAGTGGGGAACACATGTGAAGGTTCGATCTAAATGTGCATCCAAACTCGACATTTTCTGTGTGTAGGTTGCAGCTCTGAGGTCAAACAGAACAAGGCAGAAGGAGCAGAGAGGGAGGACACAGAGGCGCCAGGTTTGTACCCACAGTGAGCCGGACTATAAAGAGACTGACCAGAATGACTTTTTCACTTTTCCATTAAAATTTTCACCACATTTATGAAAAAAGCCCCAAAACATTTATTTTACCGAAGTAACCTTTCATCTTACGACCATACAAAGTTATTCTGGGACCCTTTGAGGATCCAGGCCCCCCATGTTGGGAACCACTGATCTTTTCAATCAATTGCTTTATGAATATTTCACAATATGTGAGACTTTAGAGGGACGTCCCATCTACCATATTGGCAGCATCCAATGTTCAGGTTCGGTCTGTGGATGATTTCTACAAAATAAAAAACAACAACCAAAAAAAAAAAAAAACAACGTAAAAGAGAAACATATACAACTGCAAATGTCCTGTGTCTCATATTTCCCCTTAAAACTGCCGTTACAAACACACTCACGCACACACATGCTTGCAGCAGTGGCCGTCTGGTGGTGTGTGTATTATTCATCAGGAGTGAGGCGTGTCGGTGTGGAGTGTTTGCGGCCTGGTGTGTAAACAGCTGTGTGTTGCTTGACATGCTTTTGCACTCTCGGCTCAGCGCTAACTGGGTCTGTTGGTCCTGATCGGACCGGAGCTGAGGCGACAGGACAGCCTGCCAAACAACAGCCAACCACCGGCCTGGGCCTGCCCCACCCCAACAAACACACACACACAAGGAAACAGGCACTTAAATTGTCACATAAATTGACAGACCCTAACGCACAGATAAATATGAAACACACACACATAAACACACAAGCTGAGTCCCAGTAACAAATCAACACGGCTTCACAGTAATACATAAATAAATGAAGAGAGCCCCAGTCTGTCTTGGTTTTTCTTTTAACTTACACGACTTCAGTGAAGCTGCCGGCTCTGTGTCTGGAGGTAATAGTTGGGTGGATACCAGAGGATATTTTCTACAATAAACTGAGAACAAAGACGCATTGATTTCCCCAAAACCAAATGATGTGGTACCTGGAGAAGAGTCTGGAAACAGACAGAGTGAGAAGGAAACCATGATCATCTGCAGATCATCTTCTTGGCTGTCTTTTAAATTCTGGTTCTTTTGCCTTTGGGGACATTAACCTTATTAAGCCCACAGAGGCAGACAAACAGTTTTTTCTTCTTGAACTAGAAGATGTGACACTTCAGTTCATAAACTGATAGTTCAGATCTGGATCAGTCTGACTGTGTTTATCCATCCGTTCTCATCCTACATCTTTGATGGTGACGTCTAGAGTCATGTCTCTATATCGGACGCTCCTATTGGCTCTGGTGGGTGATGTCACAGCTCAAAGAAGGAGCAGAACTCCTGATCAGATAAAGATAGAAACTTCAGATCAGCTCTAGAACAACACAAACACATGAGAGGAACTATGTTCACCTTTTCTTTGGTTATTCTGGTTAATCTAGAAAATAAGGAAAAATTTAATGTGTATTTGTTGTTATTTGTTTTCTGAGCTACAATCCCCTTTTACAGTGAACAGTCTTTATGGAGTGATGTATATAATTAACTGAGGTTTAACTTATTCTGAATATGCTGAGACCTGGTGACATTTTTTTTAAATGACAAATTTCTAAGGAAGAGCACAAAGAGATTAAAAAAAAAAAACAGAAAAATCTGGCTGTGATTCTAAAAGGGTTGACAGCATACAAAGAGGAAAGGAAAAATGATCTGTTGGTTCTGTCCTCAGGTTGTCAACCGGCCTAAAGATGACGTCATTGCTTTTTTAGCATGAGGGTATGTGTTGAATATTCAACCCACAGATATTGCAGTGTAGTCAGTGCCCCCCCCCCACATCCACCCACCCCACACCTTCGTTTGATTACACTTCCAGGAATGCGTTTCCCACGGGCAGCAGTTAAGGCAAAGTGGCGAGTGTGGCGGCCTCTGCGTATACAACACTTCAGGTACTTGAAGGAAAGAATGAAAAGGAGCGAGGATGATTGACAGTGGAAGAAAAGGGGGGGAAAGGAAAAACAGGAGGGAGATGAAAAAGGGGAAAAAGGTGGGAGGAGGGGGGTTAAATAGAGAGAGAGAGAGAGAGAATAAAGGCGGGGAGGGAGTGTTTGGAAGGAAAGGTTCAAATCGATGCAGTGACTAATGTATTCAATGCCCACTCTGTTTACAGAGCATGTAGCAGGCCTGATGATATCCAGACTTTTGGCTACGATCGAATGAAAACCTTCCACCAACTGCTCCTAATGCTCGTGTCTGAGCGGTCCGAGCCAGAAGCCTCAGCTCTGCAGACGTCATGTGAACGGGCCGTTACTCCACAGCGTTCTACAGTGGGATTGTTCCCGCCGTTTTATGACTAGGTAGGAGGTGTTACTGAATCAGGCAGCTGGAAGGTGTTGATGAAGTCGTATTACCCCGACAGTATAAACGGACACCTGAGGCATGAGGGTCTAAATTTATGCAGCAGGACTAAAGTGTAAATGAGGACAGCAGCAGAGAGCAGGTCTCAGTCCACCTGATTGTAATGTGCATTTTTAAACTTGAGTGGAAAAACAGAAAATTAAAAACATGAAAATGTTTTCCTGATGAGTTTATGGTCTCAGTCTCTAGTTTCAAGTCTTCAATACAACATGAAGTTCATTTTTTAAATGATGCTCCACTTAGAGGAAAATAGACCATGAAGCAGGGGATGGGTTAGGGGGCGGGGCCTACTGTGTGACTGACAGACTGGACCACCCAATCAGGTTAGAGTACAGAGCTTCTTGTTCCGGTCTCAAAAAAAAAAAAAAAAAACAAGATGTTGACAGTCAAGTGCGAAACTTTGGATTCCAAAACAACAGTTCATGAACTGATGGGTGACAATCAATGAGCTCAACAGTTTACACACCAACACAAACCTTCAAACAGCCCACGATACAGACAAAGATCTATATTCAACCGATTTAAGTATCACCACTGTTGATGCTCACACACAGGTTGAGGAGAATCTATTTCACACCGTGGCTTTGAGCCCAAAATCATCAAAATCTGTCGAATACGATGCGGGTAACAAAAAGAAAAAAGGAAATAAATAAAAGGGGAACAGAACAAACAGTCAAAGCAACATTTATCAAAGGTATGTCGAGCAACAAACAGGTCCAGGAAGTACCTTTCAGCATCATTAGCTAATTGAATCCAGTATTGATTCCATATCAGTAATAAGTGATATATGGGGCTCATATTAGTTATATTAGGTTAAATAGGCACCCATAAGGTCATTTCGTATGCAGTCATAAATTGATCTGCCATGTTTTATTAGACTGGTGTGTTGCAGTCACTGTGTGGATTCTTATTAAAATCACAGTGTGGTTGATGCAGTGCAGATGCTGGGACTGGAGGCATTTTTATAGTAAATACTCTTAAGACATATTTTCAGCTTTTATCATGTTTTATTTTATATAGTAAAGTATAGTATTTAATATAGTCTGCAAAATAAAACGTTTATTTTGCAGACTATATTTTAGTATTTCGTGGGGGTTTTCTGGCTCTGTTATAAAATAAGGAAATAAATTTAATTGTGAAAAATTTTATTTTAAAGGGGCTTTTTTTTTCCAGAGCCAGTGATTATTTGATTTAGTAAACAACAAAAATTTGATATGAAAGCATTTTGATCATTGTTTTATCATTTCTGTCATTTTCCAGGCAGACATGTCAAACATTGTTTTCAACTTCTATAAAGCGAGGACTGGCTGTTTTTACTTTAACAACCAGTTGAACATATTTAAGATTTGGCCTGTAAGAGATTGTAAATGACATTTCTTTTTTTACATTTCATAGATTCAGTGATCATTGGACAATAAAAATAACTGTACTTTTGTGCAGCGGCTATATCTGCGATTGCGTTCATAAAATTTTCATCTGACTCGGTTGTTTGAAGAACCTGTGGTCAGCACAAAAATCATCAATTTTATTATTGGAGGCTGTTTAAAAAAGGGGGGGGTGGGGGGATCTCATAAAAAATTAGCTGGCTGATACTCTTCTTGTAATTTCATCCATTTTATAGGCTGGTCAAGGTTTAAAGTGCATAATAACCACTGCAGCGATGTGTTTTCCATGTGTTTATGGCAGTTGAGTATGATGTATTGGCAAACAACATTGTAGTTAATGACAGCGCTGTTTTATGAGCGGTGTCACTTGTCAATGCAGTGCATAACCAAACCCACACTTTGACCCATGAGGGTGTGACACAAACATCGCTGAATTTGTGTGTACATTGTTGTGTGTGCCCATTATGTTCGACACTGCGCCTTAATAAACACTGTTCAAAGTAATTTGACCATTTGTAAGCATTACCGGATTATCGTGGCCAATTATCTGCCATCCTCAGCACTGATATGAATAAATGCTGGGATCCATAATCTCAGTTTAATAGACGTATGTTGGGTTGATGTATCACGCTGCTAATTTTGTGATTACATTTTCAGTGACCAGACCTTTTCCTGTCTGCTAATTGCTGCAGGTTAAGCAGCAAGGAAGGCAATACGGATCTATTGGGTCATGCTCTAAGCAGAGAGGTCTGTTCTCTGGGTGTACTGGCCCCCATCAATCCTCCGTGATGTGCATTGTGTGTGTGTGTGTGTGTTTGCACAACTACTCTATGTGAACTTTCACCTCCTCCTATCAATGGTTCTCTTATGACCACCACTCTATAAAGCACAATCTCCATTAAAATGAAATACATGTTCAGCAGGTACTTTTTTCTTTTTTTATAACTCCAGTAAAAATAAAGTGTTTTACAGCGTTTTTGTTTCCAGGCAGGGGGGTAGTGATAGAGATGAGGTATTTTATGGGTATTTTATGAGGGTCATCTTTATGGAGAATTTGGTCGTTATAGACATAATAAAGGGACTGATTCTCACACCATCTCATGACCTGGTGCAAATGGTTACAAATTTTGTGTAACAAACTTGATTGAAAGTCTCATTAATCACCAGCCACTCCACTATTAAACTTAAGCTAATTATATAACTTCAGAAACATACAGGACTGATCCAGAGACTTTGACAGCTAGGCTTCTGAATGAGACGCTCTGATTGGCTGTGACATCATCCACAGCCAATAGGAGCATCCGACATAGAAATGTGACTCTAGAAGTCACCATCAAAGATGGAAGATGAGAACGGATGGATAAAGACACAGAAGGAAAGCAGTAGAGCTCCAGTCAGAGAGTCAAACTGATCCAGATCTGAATTAACTAATCGACAAATCAGGGTTTGTTAGAAACAGCTGATCCTCTAGTTAAACAGGAAAAAACAACACATCTCTGGATCAAACCATCGTGGAGTAATAATACTGTAAACTCCAAGTGATTGTTGGAGGTGGATACACTTCAATGGGCTCAATATGACTAACAAATAAAATCTGGTTGCTGTCTGATGAGTCTTAACCTTACTTGTATTTTGCAGCTCTTCATTTTAATAAAGTGAGGAGTGTGCAGGAGTCACTGAGCTCTTCGATGTGAATGTGGGCGGCATACAAACTTTTCCTCACCACCACTCATTTCACAGGTATCTTTTAGAGAAAATGAGCTCCACTTTGGAGCTGTGAGCGTGTCGATAACTCCAGCGGCTGAGAGAGCAATTTCAAAAGGAATGGAGAACTGCTAATGCTTCTATTAATGCTTGTATGCATATTTTACAAAGAACATACAGTATTTAAATTAACGTAATTAATAAATGGCTCCGAATCGGCATGAATTAATGACAAGCATCGACGATCAAAAGGCAAATTCAAAGTGAATGCATTAATCGCTATTATTTAATTCATATTCATTTAGAATGTAGAAAACCAATAGATGATTATGAATGTCTATCATTAGCTGATGGACATTGAGGGATAGATGGAAGACAAGCAAAATCCATCTCCAGACAGAACTGACCTGACTTGACTCTACGCTGAAGACACTGTGGCTTCACAGCAACTTTTCTTTCTTGCTTTTTTTTTTTTTTTTTTTTTTTTTTTTACACAGTAGCTCTTTCATCGATTTATACGTTCATTCAGTCATCTTTCAATTAAAGTGAAAACAGTTCCTTTCTCTTTATAAGCTTCCTTTATTATAGAACGCGTGATTATACAACACAGTTTAAAAAATAAAGCAATTCAAAGTCCATTTAAAACACTGAATGAAACCAATCACAATAAACGGGAACGACGGGTAACTGAATGATCATCATAGTGCGAGCTTAATTAAAGAAACAAAAAAATAAAAAAATAACACTGTGGAAGAGGCTAAACATATGAACCTTATTTTAAAGGAGTTTAGAAGACTTGAATAAATCTAAACCCAAAGCTGATTCTTCACTGAATCAAGCATCAAATCTTTTTTTTACATTTTTATTCAGGGCTTTGTTGTAAAAAGTAATAAGATATATAAAACTAATCCACTGACAGTAGCAGCCAACACATGAACGTCCTGCCTTCAGTATTAAAAAGTTCTCTGCCAAATGAATAAATGTGACTGTAAATAAGTTCAACTAAATCTTTTGTTAGTTTTTCTTTCAAGTTTCATTATTTAGAATTGTTTAATGCTGACCACATCAGTTCTGATCACGTCTAAATAATTGACCGCAGTTTGTGCGTTAGAGTGTGTCAATGTTCTCCAGTAAAAACTGTGAAGTGGAAGTGGAAATAAAACAGCTCTCAGTGTGACCTCCATCTGTTGGGGAGTTTTTCCAGCGAATCTGAGGGACTTTTCCTCAGCTGTGACCGAGCGTGTGAGCTAAAGCCGAGGTGAAATCATGAAAATGATCACGGCTGAATTTGTGTGGGTTTTACGGCTCATTGGTGATTGGTACGTTCTCGCCGAGTGGTGGACGCTCAGAGCATGTTTCTGTCTGGGGATGTGAGCACAAACAATATAATTCTGTGGTTGAACCCCCCCCCCCTCGTTCTCCTCCTCTTCATCCTCCCCCTGCGTCCATGTTGTTGTCCAGTGTGTTTACGGCCCTCCATTGGCCCAGACTAAAGGCGCCTTTGTGGATCAGCTCTAGTTCCTGCCCCCACCGTCTTCGTCTTGACCACAGCCTTAAAGTCCTGCCTAGGCCAGACCGGACACCACTGCAGGACTAAGTGACCGGAGCCTGTCAGACCAAAGCCTGGGAACAAAACTCCACATATCAACACATAAAAGCATCAGCAGGACAAGAAGATGTCAGAGGTGTGTCGACTGTAAGTTTATCAGGCAGAGGCGAACACACGGAAGGTGAGGGGAAAGAAACGAAGGCTGCAAGACATCAAATGCCTGTTTTCAGTCAACTTGTAGGGACACAGACAGTTTTTCTCTGTGGAGCATAAACTTCCTATTGAGACTGGCAGCCAGCCCAACCCAGCAGCACCGCACACGCACACAAACACACAAGGACACACACACACACACACACACACACACACACACACACACACACACACACACACAAACACACTGGATCCAAATCTTAATATGATTTAACACACAACTCAGGATAGTATTAGGAATATTTTGATCAGGTCACCGCAAGTAGCACTTATCCAAAATTATATTATGACCGATATCACAATAAAATCTTGCTTTGATGCTTTTCTTTTGTACTTTTTAACGAGAGTTTCTTTGGAGACATTTATTTGGAAACTACTGATATTTTTTATGGCTGATGAATTTAGTTTTCTGTTACATTTTTACGGTTTGGTACTTGAGTGCAAAATGGAAAATATTTGGTTTACAATACTACTACACATAAATAAAGCAAATCAAGCTGCAACAAAAAATAAAGTCTGACATTATTACTTGCTTAATAATTAAAAATAATTTATTGCTGCATTTGATATCAATCGGCACTCTACCACGTGAATAATTCATCAGTTAAATAAAAGTTTGAACACTTGTAAAACGCAAACTGGCTCTGAAAGGTTAGAAATGATAGGGTCAGATTATCTCATTATTATGAAGGAATCAAAGACGTTTGATTCAAAATGTCTTTTAGTCTAAAATACATCAGTGGTGTTGTCAAACTGCTGCTAATAGCAGTGATGACCACATGAAGGATTAGATCTTCCACATTAAAAGGAATTGGTCAGGAGACTGTGGTATGCCGAGCAGGCCACCGTGACATCCCCTCACGCTCGTTGCTTGGCCGATCAATTCCCACAGGACACATATTCTAACGCACACTAGTTATCATAAAACATTTGGCGGAGCACAGCGGCGATCCTATACTTAGCAGAGTAATGACGGGTGCCGTTTCACATGGACATGTATTCTGATTAGGCTGTCATTTGGAGGGATGTCTGCGGCGCACACAAGGCCAGCAGATACAGTTCACATGGAAAAACAACAGAAAAACAACGTGCATGCTCTGACTCAGACCTGCTCACTGTCACTCACTTTCTCTCTCTCTTTCACACACACACACACACATCCATCTTTCACATTTTTGAAGCCGGAACTGTGTACGCAGTCTTGTTGAGAGATATTTCACAGCAGCCTTTTCTCCCTCTCAACACGCCGCCACCTGATTGGAGGTCGGAGAGTATGGGCCAAACGTGGAGGCCGGCAGAGGTGAGGATGGAGTTTTCTGTGGGTCATTATTAGGAGCACCAGCTTTACCAGGACTCTACTGCTCCCTGTTGGCCACAGAGGAAACTTCCCCCCCCTCACAGCTCCGACTCCGTTTCATCTGTGCATTCTGGTTTAAGTGTTTGTGCTCTTATGTGCTGTGCTCATGTGTATCCCTCCTCAAATGCATTCTACCTCAAAAACCTGCGGCACGTCTCTTCAAAGGCCCCCCACAACCCCAGACAGAGTTTATTTGATTGTCGGTCAAAATATGTGGTGTCAGTGTGGGATAACAAAGCCTCTAACCCTCTTGCTTTACAAAGCGCGGCACAACACTCCGCATGCATCCACACAAAGCAGCTAGAGTTACAGCCAATGGCCGCCGCAACCTGTTATTCGAGTTTCTCTCCTGTAAACATGCCGCGTCTCTCTGGCTTTGCCGTCTTTCATCCCGTCATCCTTCTGATTGTTGTGGAGAGGCGCTCAGGAGAGAGACTCCCACCCACCGACACACACAGTTATTCCTCTTTGTGAGAAGCAGCGCACAAATATGTACACTTGCAAACATGCAAACGTGGTCCAACACAAATATAAACGGAGGGCACAAACATGAGGAACTTGAAAAAGTTGTGTTCATGTGCGTCCACAAAATCTTAACAAGTATTTTAGTCTCAAGTTATTGTTGGGTTGTTTTTTTTTTGTGAAAGTGGAAACAAAAAGGATATGAGAAACCATCTAAAGTTTATTATTAGAAAAAAAGCAAGATCATCAAAAAGTTTCCTTCGGAGAATGTTTGAATAAATGTTTGAGAAAAAGACTGAAGTCATTTACTGAACTCCACTCTAATTTAAAAGGTCCGCTACAGCGCAGACATACACACTGAACGCACATATATGTTCTATATTAGGCCTACGTTTAATCTTTTTAATTTTAATTATGTAAATAATAAAGAAATATATGATTATACAAAATAGATAACAATATGCATAATGTGTGATTTTTTAATTTTATAAAAGTAGATTTTGCTGTTGTCGCTTTTTAATGAAATTCTTAAATGTAATGCCTCTAAATTTGTGTATAGTAAACTTCAATAGATTATTATTACTATAATGTGTTATATACTATACGTTAGAGTAATTCAAAGTGCCCTCCAGTCATAAATGTGTTCCTTCTGTTTGAGCTTCTCTATGCCGAGGTTAGAAACTTTCAATGTTCTCACCTTTAGTCTGAGTTTATAACGTGTACTGGGGTTTTGTGACGTCATAATGTAATTTAAAAACCAATCACGGCCCAGCATGCAATGTAGGCAAATGCGATCTGGGAATATGAGACCTCCTGTGTCCGTACAGTGGGAATAAGCTTTACAGTGAAGCAGGAGGGATCGTGGGACAGCAGTTTAACAACAGTGATGGATCAAGTATTCAGAGCTCAAAGAGTAACAGTACAGGTCCTGATGAATCTGTATGGTATAGTCAGTATAAACAGAAAATGTTACTACTTTATTATGAAATATAAAAAATCCTGCCCTGTTGCAGCTGTTGAAAATTATTCATATCAATATTATTTCATTTACGTACAGAGCAACTTGTGAATGAGCAAAAGCACAAGTTTTATATTTACTTTTTATATTCTTAATCTGAATCTGTAACTAACTAAAGATTTTTTAATAAATCCAGAACAATATAATGGTACAACATGATAAATCCATTTCTATAAATAAATATATATCTAACTAATACAGTATAATAAATGTAGCCGCACAAAGTTGAACCAGCTCAAATTAAATATTTCATTTTATTCAAGCAAAGTACTTGAGTTAATGTCTCTCCTTATATTTCCGTCACTTCTTTTACAATAAACAGTACTGGATTATTTATAGATTTGGGATTTTTCAATAAGGTATAATAAGGAAATGTATTTTTTCTGGTGAAGAGACAAATTACAATTCACAATTTGATATTTAAAATATGGCTGAAGGGGATCTATAAGGAGCCAGCCTGGTAACTTTGATTTCTGATTTCTGACTCCTGTTCTCTACTGTTTATCACTTCACTATCAACAGGTAGTAAATGTCTAACAGCATTGGTGTGTGAGAACCAGAATAAACCTCAGAGTGTGATTTCACTGCTGCCTGTGGTTCACATGGAGCTCCAGTCTTATCAGAGGGGCTATCTGAGCGCTGCTTGCCCAGGAGAAGAGGCAGGGAGGGGTGCAGTGGAAGGTATGACACACTGCCTGGTCTGAAGCCCAGACACCCAGCTCCAGTTACCAATGAGAGCGGCATGAAGAGGGAGCACAATGGTGGTGGCAGGAGGGAGCATGGGAGTGCGAGCTGTGTGTGTGTACCAAATTTATGGCTGTATCCACAATTAAAGATCTCCTTCACAGTTAAGTTTTGAATTCTTGCTCCACCACTTCTTCACTGTGTCTTTTTATGGTTTGCGGCCGACACTGCAAGCGCCTGTTTGCATGCATCATGTGTGGATGTACACATGCACACACATGATGTGTTTGTCTCTTTGACTGCCCTGATTGACATATTATTGCCTCTTGGTGTCCAAGAATGCCCCCCCCCCCACTTGTTTGTGTGTCACTTGCCTTTTTGTGTGTGTGTGTCTCAGTTTACAAATTGCTAAGACTGAGCTAAAATCCCATTTGAAGTCAAAGCCACATTAAGAGCAGGAAGTTGTGAGAAAACCATCAAAGGGAAAGAAAGACGCGGTTGAAATTGCCGGGGGGGCAAGAGAGCAGAAGAGAGAGAGAGAGCTGGAGGAGAAAGAAGATGTCGAGTCAGAGCGAGTTGGTGACATGTGTTATTTATTTCCCCCATGTAAACAGAGAGAGCAGGCAGACATAATCAATAGGAAACTCCAGATTGTAAATAGACGGCTCTAATAGTCTAAACACTGGCCACTATAGTTACACTGACACTCACACACACACTGACACTCACTCACTCACTCACACACACACACACACACACACACACACACACACACACACACACACACACACACACACACACACACACACACACACACACACGCACACGCACACGCAGCACTTTGACTCCACACAGGGACAAACAAGGGAGGCACTGCAGCGGAGGAGAGAGGGGGGAGAAGGGATGGACGGGTGGGTGGATGGATGGATTGATGGACGGATGGGTGGATGGAGGAGGAGACTTGTAGGAGCATAAGGAGTCAGAGAAAAAGGGGGCCAGGCTGGGCGGGCCACGCTTATTTACCAATAAAGATTGCTGATGAGAAGATAAACACACAGGAGACAGTCTGGGCAGAGGGAGGGAGGGAGGGAGGAGAGAGGGAGGTAAGAGAGAGGGGATTTGAGCTTTTTATCATCTATTTTGTTCCAGCAATAAATAAGCAGCAGTGAGGAGCTGACAGAGGGAAGGTGTACAGACTTCAGAGGGCCGACATTTGGTCGAATTACGTTTTATAATAACGACTATTTCATAATTTTCCTATTTTGTCAATTAACGGATTGTTCTGTCAAATGGTGAAAATGGTGAAGGAGCTTAAGCTGTTCCTCCCCAAACAGACCGTGTCTAAAAAGAGGCTGAATCTGAAGATTATTAAACAATTAATACAAATTTCAAATATAATTAACCCTAACCATAAACTGGTCAGGGATAATATCCGATATTTTTTTGGACAAAAGGTAAACTGTGTTAAAACATTATTTTGTCTCCAGATGTAAAGAAACATGTTTGTTTGGTAAAAGGACCAACAAACAATTCACATTATCACAGTTTAAAAATCTTTTCCGGTAAAAATGAATCAAGACAAGGATTCAAACTGAGTACACGTAATCACGTAATAACAGACCATATAGTCACAATATGATATGTTCATGCAGCTCTAATTCTTCAGTAGTTTGTGGTTTAATTTCTGTAGATAAATTGATTAATTAAATAATTTTAGCTCTGATTTAGCCCATATCAACACAGAAGATATTTAAAACTGCTTGACTTAAAACTTTTTAAAAGGACCAATAATCAAATTACTTTAAAGGTTTTTATTGTGTAAAGCTAACCACAAATCCAGAGTGACTTCTGGGTAAACATGTACAAAATGAGGCAGAAGGCATTAAGAATATTTACATTTGATGGACAGAATATAAACATCATACAGCTTCAGTGAAGAGCTGGAACGAGCCAATACAGAATAAGATTATTTTGAAAACCCTAAAGCTATCAACAGGAAATAAAAAGGAGGAAAGAATGACTTTAAGTTGAGTTTGTTTGGTCTAAATTTACCACACAGCCACCAACGTTACACATGTGTTTCTCAGTCACTTTGCCTTGAACGCAGCTCAGCTTTAGTAGCCAGCAGTTTCATTTTGTCACTCTTCAGACAAGCTGAGCAACTTCACCCGGTCCTTTCAATATTTCCTGATGTTGCAAATCAACTTTAGTTAATTCACTCAGAAAGTCTGGAGCGCTGTTAAAAACATGCATTATACGTGATTACATTTCACTTTTAATTACAACTTGTCTGAGAGTGGTACGTTCAGACATAACTAGTGAGTAAAATGAGACCCATCTTATTCTGAACCCCAAATTACTTCTGCTTTGGTGACATGATTAGAGAGCAAACCTTCCCGTAAACATCAACCATGATGCCTGACGTTGACCCATTAATTGTTTGCAACAGCTGCCCAAAAAACAGTGTTGCATCAGTTGAGACTTTGTAGTTAATTAACACAGATAATCACACAGTATTTTGTTCCTGATGTGAGAACATAAAGTTACTTTACGGCCGCTCCGTTTAGAAGCTGCTCTTTCTGCTTGAGATAAATATTTGAACGATACTTGTGCAAGAAGAGTTGCACTTGAGTTAATAGTGTCAGTGCTGAGGATGTGGCTTTGTGTGCTCTTGAACTCAAGTTGTGTGTGTGTGGTAGCGTGTGGTTTTGGTCGCTCATGCAGTGTCAGAAGTCATCAGGGTGAGGCTTAGCGGCGACCCCATGACCCCCAGCAGAGATCATAAGTGAAGCACTTAGTGGTCGCGCCCCCCCACCCTCGCCCCACCCTCCACGCCTCCTTCCTTCCTCCACGATCCACGTAGACAGGCTTCTCTGATTCCACCGCTGCCGCTAATAAAGGCAGCAGGAGGCTAATTCAAGTCAACAGTTGGAGGGGAGCTAGTTTGGAGGGGGGGGGTTAAGGCTGCGCTGTCACTCAGCAAGCAGCTCTCCCCTCTTTAAACAACTCACATTATACTGAAAGTCAAACAGGAAATTCAGTCCAACAGGACAAATGTGAAATACTGAGGTCGTATGACTCCGTTAGTTCTACCATTCCTGAATCATCTGTCTTTCTACGAGTGAAATGTAAAATTCAAGGTCAAGTGCTCACTAGTTCCTCTTAGAGGAGTCAGCAGTTTATTCAATTAGTCCTGTATGAAAGCTTTGGCAAACCAGTCTCATGGACCAACACTGACTTAACACACGTACACAAGGCTGAGTGTGATGTATTTGTTGTATATTCAGTTCACTTGTCAATGCACAGATTCTTGCTGTGCAGCTCTTGAGACGGTAGACAAACAATCTACAATCTAAATAAATCAAATCAAATCAATCAAATCTCATTCAAGCATTCTTGAGAGTTAAAAAGACATTCCAGTTGTTTCACGTATATTTAGGCTAATGACATACAAACGACACGGGCACGTGATGAACAGTTTTTTATTTTGCTTTTAAACATTAATGCACGTTACTGTCCCGATTTGTGTTATAGTGATATTGGGGTCTAAGCCTGGAAGTGCCGGTCTTTAGGTTCTTAATGGACCTGATGGCAGCAGAGAGAGATGACGACAGGGCAAAAGTTGGGTCCTTTTGGAGGTTTCTAGCTCTGTGCAGCTGATCTGAAGTTGGGATGAAATGATGCTGATGTTTAACAAAGATCAGCAGCAAATTTCGTTTTGACAGGCTGAAATCTGCAGATGTTTGTCACCAATGAACTATCTTTTCCTGAAAACTCAGTGAAACAATTAGCTGATTATCAAAACAGTTGTTATTTTTCTGCCAATCAACTTAAACAATTATTTTAATCTTTTATATTCACACATTTGTTTCCTCATTGTGTGTTGGCTGAGGAGAATATTTATGCAGCTCTTTTCAGTGTTTTTTTTATTTTACACACCGAGCAATGAAATTATCAGGGAGCTTCTGTTTCAATAGAAAAAGAGGCCAAAGCCAATCACCAGTTCCACACCTCCTACAGGAAAGCTGCACCTTTAAAAAGCGACACGGACATAAAAGGTCACCGCCATATTGGAAAGAAGATGTGAAGAACCAAAAAGGTCGAACAAATACCAACAGCAGAGACACAAAGTGATGATAGCGTTGTTAAGATGAAGCTATTTCACAGCAAAAAAAGTCCCTGTCTCCTCCTCAGAGGTCGTTGTCTGGAACCATTAATTGCTGGTGCTGCGTGGGACTGTGGGAGTCGTTGCTCATTTCCCGCCGTAGGAATGCCTGCTTCATTAAATTGACTGAGCGGGGATGGTTTTGAGGAGAAAAGGATGATAGTTTCTCAGAGTAATAACAGGCTTAAGGATAAGCTATGTTTAAGAGACTACCGCAATGGCTACCCTGTCCTGCACCGCAGCACTCCCATGACCCTGGCTGCTGGGGACGGCACTGGCCAGACACAATTAGTGGTCACAGATACCTAGGTGTGTGTGTGTCTGTGTGTGTTTGCATGTGTGGGTGGGTGGATGCTTGTATGCTTGAATGGATATGTCTATGTGTGTGTGTACATGCATATACATGATTGCACAGAGCGTGTGTGCATTTATGAGCCCATAAAACCCACATTCAGTATCAGTGTCAGTGGGTGTGTGCTGCCTGCCTGCCTGTCTGTTGTTGACGACTGTGTACTGTCAACGTGTCCCTAAATAACAGCCGGCCAGGCCGCTGGTCAGTGGAAACTGTGTGCCAGCACCTAAACGGAGCTAAAACACAATGTGGTCAAATAATTTGACACGCCAGATTTCTTTTTCACCAAAACTGTCAATTTCTATCGAAGCACAGCTGCAGAGATTTGTACAGGATTTAAAGCTCACTTTCTTTTTAGATGCAGATTATATGAAAAATGTGCCACGTTTCAAGTATTATAAAGTCCAGAAGAAAGAAAGCATGTTACATGATCACTCATCATCATAGTATGTCATTACCTCTAAATACATTTGTCCTTATTTCTTAAGCGTCAGCACTTCATGAAATTTTTTTAGGCTTCTCCTTCTGTTCTTTTCGCTCAGATACAACAAAAGAGAACACTTCATCGCAAAAGACATGGAGCTAAGAATGTGCAACTAAGTTAGGGGTTCTGATTTGAACAATTTGGCCCTAGGAGATGGGAAAACAGTGTGTTTATTAGCTTTCACTCACAAGCTGCCCAGAGATAAAAAAAAATAAAAAAAAAAACAGGGATGAGAGAAGTGTGTTATTTTCATCACTACTAACTGTCCTCCATCTGCAAAAGATGATTCACTGCTTCTTGGAAGTTTTTTTTTCACCTTTACTAAGGTGCAGAACTGTAATCTCACCTCCACCTCACCTCCACCTCCCACCACCTCCTGTTTACTTGCTTAAATTATCTGTAAAAATCTAAACTTGTAGTCAGTGACCTGCATTACCATCACTCCTAATTGCACTTACATGTGTGTGTTTTGGTGGATTTAACATAATTAGCATCCCTGTTAAAATTAGACATTACCTTGAACCCTCCATCTCCTTTAAGGCATTGTACTGTTTTTCACACTCTCTCTACTTGGTCCTGAGGTTTGTATAGATTGTATAGTGAATAATTTTATTCTTAACTCTAACATTTTAACGTTTTGTCAAGCCTTGAGAAAATGTTAGAATATGCAGGAACACACCAGCTGGCCATTGCAATCTAAAAATCACTGTTAGTTCTGCTGACAAAATTCAACAACATCTTAACGTGCTCCCGTTTCTATAAAATATATTTATAACAACAACATACATAAATCACATTATCTAACTGAATTTATATTTATCTGGGATTTCTAAAAAATAAGATGTGAATTTCAGCTGCTCTGTGAACCGTGTCGAGACTCATGAAAGCCTCTGGTTATCCTCACTGTACCTGCTGGAGACCAACAGGCTCTCTGAGACCTCATACACACAAACAGACTGCGCCACACACACACACACACAAACAGCAGTGTATGGCAGTTCTATTGGGGCTCTTCACATTGTCCAGACGGCCCAGTGTCAGGCAGCGAAATGAATGGCTGTTTATATTAGAGGACTGGTTTAATGAATTAGACCCACAGCTCATCTGTGTCAGCACCAGGAACATACAGACCAGACCAGACCCGCACCCTTCCTCACCCTTCCTCACCCTTTACACGAGGTAGCGGGGAACACCCTGATTGGGTCCTTCGGGACGGGTGAGGCACAACACCCGACGGCAACCCTCGGAGGACTCTGTGCTTATTTTCAAAGGGCATCTGGATGAGGCTGTGCATTCACCCCTCCCTTAACCCCTCCCCCTTGGAGGTGACCTCACCCATCACTTCTCCCCCATGGTAGATGAGATGGGCAGAGGCCTGCCTGTTTATATACATGTGTGGGAGGAGGGCGAAGAGAGAGGGGAGGATTACTGAGCAACTTGCACATGTTTGAACAAATATGTATACAACATGAGGTTTGCCACCCAGCCGTACATATATACAGGCCTCCAACGAGACCCACCTCTGTTTCTACTCACTCTGTGTGAGTGGGGCTGCCAAAAAAGGGGGAGAAGAAGGAAAGAAAAGAAAAGCGAGAGGTGGCTGTCATCTCACATCTTCATCACACAACTGAGGATGGGAGCTTCTGACTCTGCCTCAGGACAGACATGGGCTAACAGATGGAGGAGAGGAGGAGGAGGGAAAGGAGGAGAGAGAAAAGGGAAGAGGATAGAGTAGGGTAGGAGAGGAGAGGAGGAGAGAGGAAAGGGAAGAGGATAGAGTAGAAGAGGAGAGGAGAGAGGAGAGGAGAGGAGGAGGGAGAGGAGGAGGGAGGAGAGGGAAGAGGACAGAGTAGAGGAGGAGAGAGCAGAGGAGAGGAGGAGGGAGGAAAGGGAAGAGGATAGAGTAGAAGAGGAGAGAGGAGAGGAGGAGGGAGAGGAGGAGAGAGGAAATGGAAGACGATAGAGTAGAGGAGGAGAGAGGAAAGGGAAGAGGATAAGAGAGTAGAGGAGGAGAGGAGGACAGAGAGGAGACGAGGGAGAGGAGGAGAGAGGACAGGGAAGAGGATAAGAGAGTAGAGGAGAAGAGGAGGAGAGGAGAAGAGGGTCAATGAGGAGATAAGAGCAAATAAGAATGAGATGAAAAGGAAAGAAACAGAAAAAGATGAGGGAGGAAGGAAAGGAGATGAGTAAAGGAAAAGAAAGGGAAAAGAGTCCAAGACAAGTTTGACTCTTGAAAACGGAATAATCTGATGAATCACAGGGAAGATTCAAGATGAAAAAAGAGAAGCACGTGGATAGTTTATGGATATCACACACAATTAGAACAAAACTAGAAAAAGACAACTTTTGTAATCAGAAACACTTCTTCCTTGCATGCATGCACACACACCACACACACACTCCTGCAGAAGAGCATGCGGCCATGTGCTATGAAATGATTCCACCTCTTCTCCCCGTCATAAGCCAGTAATCATTTTACGTGCTCATCTCCCCTCATTTTCTTTTGTTGTCTCCATCGTCTGGTCCCTCTCTCCCTCTCGTCCTAGTCTCTAATTTACCCAGCATCCTGCAGTGCACAGGAGCCGCTCAAATTGCCTTTGTCCATTTGTGTACACGGTTGGGGACGGTGTGTGTGGGACAGGAGTCTGTAGCAGCGGGGTGGTGGGTTGAGATTGCTGTAATCATGGAGTGCTACCTGTTCATTAAACACGCAGTGGGAACTCTGCTTACAGCGTTTAGGAACCAATTAAAGCAGCACAGGCTATTAACATTAGCAACATTAGCTGGAGGAGTGCGTGTGTGTGTGTGTGTGTGTATGTGTGTGTGTGTGGCACGAGGAGGCTCTACAATATGTAAGAGTCTGAATCATTTGCAGAGCAGTGGCCATCTGAAGGAGCGACTGTGATGACTCACTGACTAACTGCTGATTGATGAGTCTATGAGTGTGCAATCAGGAGAGAAAATAAATGAAAAGAATGGAGTAGGAGAGATGATTGAGGAGGACAGAGGTAATACAGAGAGGTAAATTCAAACTTTAGCAAGTTGTGAATGGCTGTGATTATAATACAATGTCTCTGGAGATGGTGTGTGATTGCTCAGGTAGGGGGGTGGGACTCCTCAGGTCTACAGGAACGGGAGGGCTCAGAGAGGTGCAACAGCAATTCTGGTGAGTGTAATTATCCATGTGTGTTGCTCTCCAACTCCTCTGCAGCCTCACACAATAGAGTGTGATTTAATACAGAAGAGGCGCCTTGATGGGAACTCGCCCCTCTAAATCCCACGTACATGACACCAATTTTTAGGATGCGTCCGATAAGAATCACTTTCTACTGGATATCTGTTGTAAATTTAGCACTTGCGTGAAATACAACAGCTTGACTTTAGATGTCATAACTGATAGGTATGTGTTAAATGAGACACTTCCCTCTTCACACTTAAGTTATACTTTGCTTTTGATGACAGCTATGAAAAAAGAGGAGCTTAAACCACTTCATGAAGTTCACCCAAGGTCTTTTCCAGTATGAATCCTTTCCTTGATTAATCAAATAAATTTTCAGTCTACAAAACATTTACAACGCTTCCTAAACAATGTACTTGTTTAGCCCATCCAACGGTCCAGCATCTGATGATTTACTGTCATAGTGAAAAAAGAAATTAGATAAATACTCACATCTGAGAAGCTGAAACCTCAGAGGTTTTCACATAAGTTTGAAAAATTACTTTTTATTAAAGTATTGGCAGATCAATTTTCCAATGATTGACTCAACAACATCTAAATGCAAATGCACAAAAGCCACACGACAGTCGAGGCTGATGGGAACACCATTAGCACTGCTGTTAGTGCTGGACAATGACCAGTCAGCAACAACAAGTTCATCACAGTTAATGGGAAAAGGAAGTCATTGCCAAGGTCACAGGGATTCATCATCTAGGAAACCTAATACCTATTTAATAGATGTTGACATACAGGAGAAGTGGCATGGATTCGGAATCATGTTCTGGACACCATGAACATCTGACCTAAATGTTATAACAACCCGTTCAGCATTGTTGATCTGGACCCAAGAGCCACAACAGTAGCCCGGCTTGGACCAACTGAATTAATTCATTCTTAAGGCCGACAACAGAGGAAAGGCTTGCTTTTGGTAGAAAGAATGTGTATAACCTGTTCCTCACAGATGCATAATAACTAAACAAAATCCCTATTTGCATTAAGCAGGTCAAAGGTGGTCTGTGAAAAAACATGATGAATAAAAAAAGTTAGAAAAAAAAATCTGATTTCTTTCCTTCAAACTTTTCCATCAAAGCCTCACTCTGTGTCATCTTCGGAGTGCCACATTTAATACTCATATAACGATGGAGCAGATAATGTTTTAAGGGTAATTGTTCACTAGGAGAGGTAGAAACATGCAGCGCCATTGTCTGCCCACCTTTTGTAGTTAGTTAAAAGGTGGATAAATAAGATGCAATTTAGAGACTTTTAAGAGATGATTTTTTTTCCTCCTGCCTTAATCACGGTGAAATTACCGCTGGGTGAGGGCTGTCATTAAAATAGAAGAGGCACTTGTTTCTTGGATGCTCAAGGCGAGCATGAAGCGCTAATAGCACAGAGCCTCAATGGTGCTTACAGCTTTAACAGGCCCCGTATTATCCTGCTGTGCATGCAGTGGCGTCTACAGCACTGACTCACCGAGGACATCTTGTGATGGTCTATTTGCAGTTGCAGTCGAGGCTGTTTACTATGATAAATACAAAGATGGTGCATGATGATTTCCAAAGCTGCAGAGATTTGTGGCTACTTTCAAACTAAGTTTATTTACCTGCAGGTGTTTGGGCTCTATGCAGTGATGATCTACTCTGAATCCATGTATCTCAGTATTACCCCAACAAAGCCTGATTTTCCTGGCTTTCATTTGGCAGGAGAAGGAAAAGTGAAAGCTGCCGTACGTACACCAATACTGCTGCTGCCTACTGTCCCAGGCTCAGGTTTGGCCCTGGGTGCATGTCCCTCAGGGTAGCCTCTGGCCCCAGGCTAGAGGACCCTGCCGGCGGGCATGAAGTGATGCAGCCAACAACCTCCAGATGTTAGCCTGCATTAGGCCCTGACAGCTTGTCATGTTGCCGCCTACACTACCACACAGTTCCATCACCTCCCATCTGCTGCCCAACACCTCCTGAGGGAGTGGGGGGCACATACAAGGACTATGACACTTCACTGCTGCTCATCCCAGATCAGAAGCAATACATCACAAACCTGACAGATATGCCATGTGTACACATACATTACAATCCATTTGATATGGGTAGTGGCAGGAAAGCCACACTGATTATTTTGTACAAAAATCTTAACATGAAAATACACTTCAAGTCCTGAAAGTAAAAAAAAATTAAAAAGTAATATAACATATGCCCCATTTAAGGATAATGTATATTTTAAATTATTTAAATTAAACTAGTTTATACACCACTTGGTAGCATGTGAATCTCCCTCTAGGGATTAATAAAGTTGTATCTTAATAGAATATGATAATGGAATTATTATTAATCTACATCTTTCGATAAACAGTCCCTAAAACAAATGCAGTTGAGTAGAAAGTTCAATATCTCACTCCGATTGTGGAGGAAAAGCAGCAGAAGATGTATACTCGCATCAAAATAATACTTCAGTTAAAGTACTTAGTTTCTTTGTGCCACTGATAACATACCTCCACCAACGGACATCAGCAGTCTCTAAGTCCCTCGAGAGTGGAGATGATCTTTTTTCAGCAGTAGTTCAAGAGGTGATTCTGCAGAATAAGAGATATCATATAAATATCTATGAAATACTACATGCCCAAAACACAAAGTTTTTCAGCTCACAAGCCATTTTACAATCTAAGGTAGAAAAATAGCATGGAGTTTATAGATTAAATAATATCAAAAATCCACCACCACCTTGACATTTTACCTTGAAAAACTGTCTGAAATTATTCAGTCATTGGCAAACAAGCTGTTCTCTGCTTTATATGACTATGATTTAAACATATTTGGATTTTGGGCTGGTCGTCATATAAATAAAGCATATTCCATAGATCCATCAATTGATCGGTTACAGGAGAGGTTTTGAGCCTGACTTATAAAGGAGTATATCTGGATGTTTGGCTCCCTCTCCTGGATCAAATAAGAAACATCATGTAAATTCAAGCTTCTTTATTTTCACTGTACAAAACATACAACCAAATTTATGCGCTCAAAAAATTACAGAAAAAAAAGAATGAATGAAAGAAGAGAAGGAAAAGGAGGAAAGGATGTCTCCACAGCAGGTGGCTGTGGGTTCATAATGTGTTGGGCCAATTTTATTATTTTCTGTAATGCTTTATTGCTACAGGTAGATGGCACAAGAAAGGTAGCAGTTAGCAGCAACAGCCAGGAATATTCAGTAATATGAAAACGCCCTTTTCCTCAACATTACCATCGGAAAATCATTTTGCATGCATCAATGTGTCCAAGAGCTGATATGGAAACAAACACTAGCCCTTAATACCAGGCAGTTTGATAAATAAGTTCTCTCACTAGCCGACTCATATCCAGAAGTAATTGTAAAAGGAACAGCTGGTTAACACTAATATTAAAAAGAAGTTTACACATACATCAAGTACGTTAAAATTTTAGACTGTATATATTTGGTCATCATTACTATCAGTCACATTAACATAGTACTGACCAAAGTGTCCACTGAGTATGAAGTACAAAGAAACCCTGACTGTATAAACAGAACTATTAACAATAATTAATATAGCACTTTTCAACATAAACAGCAAAATGCTTTAAGTTATTACTGAACAAATCCGGTTAAATTCAAGAGCAGCTCTTAATACGGTGACACAGAGTTAAGCTAGTTTATATCACCTCACCGATAACATCAGATAAACAGCCGAAACACGGTGCTAGCTTGGCGTTACTGAAGATTTAATTTTTAAATCCTTAAATCGGGATTAATGTTTTTCGTATTTCTTTCCCATTTTATTCAGTTAGACTCACCTGAGAGAGGACGATCCTAACCGCCGGCCATTTGCAATTCCTGGTTCCCGCTCGGCAAAGTACCCGGATTATGCGTCTTCTTCTTCTTCTTCTTCTTCTTCTTCCGGGTTAAACTTCGACGATAACTCACCTAAACAACGAGTGTTCTTTAAAGACCGCCGAGGAAACATTTTACCGAGTTAAAAAAAAAAAAAGACAAAACTAAACAACCATCAACGACGGAAGAATTTCGTTAACGGATAAACTGACGTTTAACTAACAAACGTGTTACCAAGGGGAGCAGGAAGAAGCATCACCGCGCCGCCGCCATTTTTTCCCCTGTAGTTCAATAAGACCAACATGGCGTCTAATCAGGAAATTCTCCTAATCAGCATTAAAATATCATTATAAATATGAACATATCTTAAAATGATATAGTGTAGAACAAGTCTGTTTTTTTCATACTGTGTTGTTAAGTTTATGTTTTTTTTTTCAGGTTACTGTGAATTAAAAATATGTTGGATTTAGGATAAAGACCTTTTGAAGTCATCACCTTGGTGGACACACAAGCATGCTGTCAGATTGTATTTCATTATACAGAAAGGTGCTGTGTTACTTTGCCTGAATCAACTACACAAAATGATGGAAACACTTCTCAGCATATTATTTTTTTAAAATTAATAAATAAAAACTGGCATGTTTTAAGAAGTATGCAAGAATAGTATTATTGCACATATGAGAATCTGGACAGAGTCAGTGGAAGACAAAGGCAACACAAGGATTTGGTCAGGAAAGATAACTTTATTTAGTCTGGGATACATACTGTTATATTTGATTACTTGTAAGATAGAAAACACTGTAGCTTTTCAAAATAAAAGCAAAGTCCATTTAATTTATTATATTTATTTATGGTTTTTAAAACACACTTCAATAAATATTTTTTCTTCTTCTCGTCTTCTTTTTTTTTTTCCATTTTACAAAAAAAAACCAAACCAAAAACAAAAACATACAGTGACTGTCAGAACACTTGAGGAAACAACACTGGATTAAAGGTCAGCGGTGTAGACACAGGCCAACACAGACACTGCAGATGCCACGGGTAAAACAGAACCTAAAATACCTTTTTACACGTTTCCAAGACACAACTTTGCCAACATCAATACGGCAGGTATAAACAACTCTCCGATTATTCAGATGACTGTTAAGCGCTATTTGATCACTGGTCTGCAAATTTAAGTAGCATCACACACAGACACACCAAAGAGCACAGAGAGATACAGCTCTAGGTTAAGACATGTGGGTAACAGAGATACAGTTCACCCCAATGCAGCAGCCTGCTCATGAACGTGGATCGGTCAATTCGACCTTCACACTCCTAATAGGAGAGGAACTCCTAATTAGCTCCTCTTTAAGGGGCATTAGGGAATAGCTAAATCCACATTCCAGGGATCAGGGTGCAGCATTAGGCTCCAAATGAGACACAAAATACCAAACATCATAGTAAAGCACTGTAGTGAGTGGCTGACTGCAGTGCCTTTTGCAGAAGTAAACACAAATTTGTCAGTACTGCAAAATGAACACATCATCAGGTGTCTTGAAAAAGCAAAGTGCAGTGACATATAAAGCCAAGTGTGAGCGAGGAAAGGAAAAGGCTCCGTACCTAAAACCCTGTTTTCTAACGTTTAAAGGGTCATGCAAGTTTACTTCAATTACTGCAAACCACTGCTGACTGCTGCAACACTCGGGGACCTAAAACTTGCTCGAGACAGGTGATCATTCACTGTGAATGTCAGGCTTAGTTTTATTTTGGTTAAAGTAATACATAATGCAAAGGAAAATCTGCTGCCGTGGGGAAATTCTGAGCTGCTGGGGAGCTCACGCAGAGTTGGTTACTTCACAGTGCCGCACCAATGAGCTCTACTGTCAGAAATTCAAATTTGAGACAAACAAATAATAATAATTAAAAAAAAAAAAACATACACAGTGAGAGCGACGATGTTGGTTTAGTAGCATCGAGTATTGAACAAGGCTTATTTTTCAAAAATGGGAACTGTTTCACAAAAATTCAGCTGCAGATCCATCTGCATCTTCATTTGCATCAGCACAATGTGACATTATAACTTCCTGACCAAAAATAAAACCCATGCAGGATGCTCACTGAGCTGGATTTACTTCAAGCAAGTCTCTGCAGGCCGACTTCCATGCCACAGTGACATTAACTGAATCCAATAGCTGCCTGGAAGGTATAAAAGCACATTCAGTCTCTACATTTTCAAATGCAACAGTATGTTTTTATTGCATGTACATGGTAAATGATTCATAGTAAGTGGGTTAAATTTTGCCAAAAAAAAAAAAAAGAAGGAAAGAAAAACGAACACGCTACAGATTCTTGGCTCAGGTGCTGTATCTTCCTGACGCCCTGCAAAGGTCAGTCCCCACTGAAATAACAAGCTGCCATTTTTTCTTGGCAATCCTGTGTTTGATGCAGCAGCACCACCGTGTAAATACAGTATTTGCCCAATTATTCTGAGGGCAAGGTTGAGTCTAACTAGAAAAGACCTAATTACTGAAACCAAATTCCTTTTACCCTCCATGTTCACCTACAAAGGTAAACCCTGTCATTTCTTAGGTAAAGTAAGTCCCATTGTTATGCTCCCTCTCTGACCCAGTTGTATTTCCCATGTCAGCAGGTGTGGAAACCAGGTCACAGAAAGCTAATACTGCGGTTTGTTTTACTGAAGCTGATGCATCATTAATGCAGAAACATCCTCCCTGCAGGTAAGCAGATCTCAGAGAGGGACATTATACCTCTTATGATCTTATTAAATCTGGAGGCTTCTTAAGATACCTCAGCATGCCTCTCCTCCAAAATAAAAGCTCCTGTGAGCTGTTAGGAGGAAAGAGGAGTAGTTTGTGAATGGTGGGAGAACCTGTTTGCATCATCAGGTGGGGAATTGGGGCATCGTGGTATCATGACACACACAGGCTCACCAGCACATCCCCAAAGCCTTCAGTGAGTCTGAATGTTATAAATAGACCCAAACAGCAGGTACTGTCTTTTGCTCACAGCCAATTATGAAGCTCTGCAGGTGTGCTCACCCAAACACATGTAACCAAAAGTTAATCCCATACCACATTCTTCTTCTCCTGTCCTCTAACCTTCCTTCTCTCTCTCCTGTATATGTCCTCTACGTTAATGCACAAACACCTTTCCTCTCTCTATGTCTATCACACACTAACACACAAACAAACACTCTCCTGGAAATGTTATGGAGCAGCAGGAACAACCGGGTGGAGATGGGTGGAGGTATGAAAGAGTTTAATGAAATCACAAAAGGAAAGGATGAGGTGGAGGAAAGAAAAGGCAACAAAACAGCATATAAAAATATAAAATGTCATTCAGAGCAGTAGTCCTCCACAAGCACTTTAACGAAGTTAGTGAAATGCCTGCGTTTCAGGGTTTCTCATTACATCCTGTCTACCGCAAAATGCCACAGAGGCTTCGTCTCTGATCACCCCGCCATCCTGCCGCCATCCCGGAATAAACATTCAAAGGGTCTTTACTTCAAAAAGCTCCCTCAACTTTCCTCTCTTGTTATGTAGAAACACTTTGTCTTGCGACCTGCAGCAGATGAAGTGGGAATAATCAGCCAGTTACTGAGTTCCTGTGAGACGATCCGACTGAAGACCAACAACAGTTGTTTCTGATTCTGACCAGTTCAGGTTTAGGATTTTCTTCAATACTACACAACTTTCTGACATTTGAAGCCTAAATATAATCAGCAAAAAAGCTAATGCACGGCAATAAACCAATAACACCACGTTCACATGACTTTAACGTCTCCACCACATTAGTAATTTGATTTAGATCTAGAATCTTCCACGTCCTTTCCTCTGATAAAGTTAGTTTATATAGACGAACAACCTCATGGTCTCATTTAGACGGTTGTTAGCAAAGAGTCAGATTTTTACTGATGTCTTTTATGTCAAAGAATAAACCTGAAAATTTGTGTTAAGGCAAACCTTATGTCACCCACAGGACCACAAACCCAGGGGCTTTGGGTCAACAGAACAGGAGGTGATAAAGCACCAAACTCACTTCCTGCTTTTGACAATCAGTCCTGCAGCTCTCTGTTGTCATGTGTGTCGTTATTCAAAGATGTTTTTCTGTCTGGTTATTTTTGTACTTTGTGTTGTTTCGCTTTACTTTTTTCCCAAGTTCGGTTCAAACGCAGAAACACGAGCTACAAGAGTACGAGTACAGAAGCTCGGTTAGAAAAATGAACAGATGTTTTCCTGCACTAAGAAGAAACAAACAGTTAAACTCAAAAGGCTGAGAGGAAAGCCGTCACCAACAGGTAAGCAACAACTCTGATCATTAGCAGCTGCTGGACACCATTTTTCAATTAATCAATTGTTAATAAGCATCACTGAGTTATAAAGTTAGTTGTTTTCAATCCTTCAGTGTGGGTTAGACGTCCTCCATGACTTTCTCATGACTCACTACTTTTATTATTGCTACATAAATACAGTGAACTTCATCATCAGGGCCGCAGGAATGTGATCTTCCCACACACACGCACACACACACACAAATACTGACAGCTCATTAGCCCACATGTCGGTGTAGCGAGGAGGTTATGTGATCCACACGTGTACTGCAGTATCAACACACATCCACAAGTTCTCCAATTACCCAGGATCCTCCAAACCTCGTTCATGTTTCAGCCGTCCCCTCTGCGACTGAACATGACAGACTCACGGGAAGTAACAAGCCTGTGTGTGTGTCTGTGTGTGTGTGTGTGTTTCAGCCACATGTATCCCACAATATAGCAGTAGGAGAGGAAACGTGTCTTTTTGTGGACTAGTTTGAAAACTGTGCTCATTTCCAAAATCTGATGCAATTAATCTGCGCAACTATTCGAAGAAACAGGAAACAGCTCGGGAGCTCAGTCGGTGCTAAATAGAGAATCTGAAAATATCCAGAGTGCTGGATCAGTGAGACCAGACAAATATTTGGAAAAGTTCAACCATCCTCCTCCTCCAAAATCCCAAACTTCATTAATAATCTAGTTATTTTGGTGTGTTTTCAGGGGAGACAGCCAATTCATCTGATGTCCAGACCTGTCAATCACTGACTATAAAGCCTCCTTTAAGTGAAACCTCTCCATTATCTTCTGGATAGTTAAAAGTTTTGTCTGCTCCTGCAGGACGACTCTGTTTTTTTACATTCAGGTAGAGTTATTGTGGCTAAATCTACAAACAAACTTTTCAGTTTTAAAAAAAAAAATCTATGAATCTATGTTACTGGAGTTGGTTCATTTCTGTTTTTCTGGGTCACAATCTCATATAACAGTTTTCCCCCGCACACACACACACACACACACACACACACACACACTTCCCAAGGCTTTCATTTTATCTTCTGAGGCAGAATAACAACTGTCCCATCAGCTCTTCCTTCCGTCGCCCCCTCCTCTCCAACCCTAAGAGGACTGCAAAAAGCCCCATTATCACACATTATTCAGATGTTTATTAACCCCCCCCCCCCAATGAAGGAAACCTGCTGCGTTACAACATTGACTACCATTACGTTTCTCTCAGAAAATGAAGTGGCCAGCTGTCAGAAGTTCAAGGACCCCTGTGGAGTTTAATTCTCTGCTCTTCCAGAAGGGAGTCAGTTCCAACATTCGTGAAAAGTTTGCGTGCAGGCTGGACCGTCAGGGACGGACCGATGAACTCACCGTAAGGCTTTAACAGATACACTGCTCTGGTCCAGACTCATCTGGACGCTTACTGCATTGGATAAAGGGATACACTGCCAGTACCAGAATCGTCTGCCTCTTCTGAGTCCTTTCACCCCCACATGTTTCTATCTCCTCATCTCTGTTATCCTCTGTAATTACTCTGTCCACTCCCTTTCCCTTTTCATCTTTGGCAGCATGCTGGACCCGGGGCAGAAAGGGGATGGGGGGGGCAGCAGAGGGCAAAGGGCGTCAGATGCGTCCATTGCCATGTGTGCTGCTGCGACGGGTAGACAGCGGGTGGGAGGAGTAGTGCAGCTCGGCGGTGGAGAAGGTGGGGGACAAGGAGTCGGTGGAGGAGGAGGAGGAGGTGAATCCGCAGGCTTCACAGGCCAGAGCCAGCTGCCTCAGGGCGTCCAGGGAATCCATCTTAGCTCCACGTAGCAGATCGCTCTGACCCTGCAGCACACGGAGAGACACAGGAGTCGGATTCATGTGTGCACACAATCCTGTTTCACAGCTTTTTATTAATTGAGGTGTCCAGCTGGTTTAGATGATATATAAGCTGGAAAAAATCCTCAGCAATTCATTTAAAGCTGCATTTATCTCCTTTTTTGGCCACATGGGGGCAGAAAACGTATTTCTGTGGTCAATTATTCTGTCTTCAGCCTGTGAGGGAAATATCTGGCTCTGCAGGTGCTAAGTCTTCCACTTTATTCACCAGAGAGTCACTGACTTCGTCTGTCTATTGTTTTGTGCCGGACTGAAAATCTTAAACCAAAAAAGCTGCTGTGCTGCCGTGGTGGGAATAGAAGCTGATCAGAGCAGATTTAGAGGCTGGAAAACCAAAACCATCCAAACCAGACTTGTTGGGTGTATTTCTGATGGCTGAAGTGCGTGCAGTAAACTTCAAAAATCACATAAATAATAATCTTACATAAACACATTAGGAATAAAGACTGACGTCAAAAGGTCCATACCATCTAAAGGTAGACTTCCATGTGGTCTCTGATTCTAAATCAGGTCCAGGTTTTATATTAATTCAGTAAAAGTCTCAGAGGTCTCAGTCCTCAGAGAAAAGCTCACAGTCTGGATTCAGAACTGAGCCTTAACACAAACCGTTAGGACTTCTGGAACTTTGTGATGTGACAACAACACAGCTGCCACCCACAGGCACTGCCCCAAGACCACCATCAGGAAGATTCAGTTTCTTTGAGTGTTACCTGAAATCTGTATGTTTATTGCATCACTCAGTAAACAGTCAGCCAATCTTCTTATAGATATGGGCACTTTAAAAGGAAAAAAAAATGAGCTGCCTGATTGATGAGTTCTGATGAATCATTATGTTTCCTCCGTCCTCTACCTTGAGGACAGTGATGTTCCAGGTGAAGCTCTCCACAGCTTTACTCTGCTTGCGTCCCTTTAGTCCTTCCTTCTCCCCGAGCCGGGACAGCTCCTCATGGAAGTCCATCCCTGCAGAGCAAAAACAGGAAGGGGGCATCAGTTTACAGTCGTGGGGCGGGTGGGGGGGGGATCAATAATTCATGCAAAGTATAACTGTCAGGTGTGCGGGGGAGCTGCATGAATTGTTTTTGTGAGGAAAGCAAAGTTTCAAGAGGCAAATGTCAACAGTGTGTTTTTGTGGGTGAATTGTGTCGTCAGATAGTTGATTTACTTATTTACTGACAACTAAAAATGCCTCCCTGTGACATTTGCTTTGTCAGTTAAAGGTCAGGAGTTCTGTAAGGAGGGGAGATGGTTGAAAAAAAAAAACACTTGGGTTTGTTTTCGGTCTTTTCACGGTAAAAGCTCAGATGTGACACCGGGAACACTTTAAAAAAAAAGCCAAATTATTGATGTAGCACAGAACAACATCTCAAGCGGATGTACTTGGTGGAGATGGTTTGATTTGAAAGTTTCAACAGATCTTTGTTTCAAAAAGCCCAAAAAATTTGATTGAAATCCAAACGAACAACCATCTGCAGGGTAAATCCAGTGCAACAGTTTTCACGTCCTGTACCTTCGCGCTGCACCTGGGCGATCCTCTCCTGAACGGCGTCTGCGTTCTCGATCAGCTGTTTCTGGGCAGCAATCATCTGAACAAACAGGAACAAAGTTTGAGTATATTTCAAATACATTTTCAAAAGAGAAAGAGAAGATGAAGGTTTAATGGGTGTAGAAGGTGAGTGCTTTTTTTCCCCATCACATTTAACTGCTTTTATTAGCAATAAAAACAGTGCTGGCACGTTGGATTGTTTTATGTTCCACCTTGATTTCCATGATTAAACAACATTTGTGTGTGAAAATACGAGTTGGCCAGGTGTGTCATTAAGGGGGCGAGAAGGGATTTTTAGTTGTAGCTCATTAAGACAGAAAACTGTGATGTGTAGAGAGAAATAAAAGTCAGAGTAACGAAGTGGATCACAGAGTCACAGTCATGGAGTCAAAATTAGCATTTAAGAGAAATCAAAAGGACAAGTGGGGTTCATTCAGAATGTCTGAGTTGGAAAGCAGCACAAAAGTTTGTCTTAAATCTGTGGAAAATAATGGAGAGAAGAAGTAAACGAGTACAAAGCTGGACCCGAGGCAGCAAAGGGAGGAGGATGACTGTGTGATGACTAAGCCCTGTGTGTTTGTGTGTTTGTATGTGTGCCCACAAAGCCTGAAGAGCGACAACTGTAGTACAACTGCAGATCACACCAACTGTGGTTCCATAACACTCACCTGCTGGATTTCACACTCCGACATCATCAACTCCACGTAAAAACACAAAGTGATGTGTACTGAGGTGTGTAGGTGTAATGGCTAAGTGCTGAAACAGGTGGGAGAGATTTATCCTAATCTGATGCAAGAAGAGATCGAGTAGGAGGAGACGCAGCTGGCAATCAGGGTGCGTGTGTGTGTTTGAGAAGAAGTGTGGATGACTGTTTCACGGATGTCACTTTAGAGTGTCTTTCTGCATATCTAATCCCCTCAGACACTGTAATTGTGTGTGTGTGTGTGTGGAGTCAGTATGTTTGTATTAAATATCAGAGAGCAAATTTTAAAACTTTGAAAAACTTTCTGATTCAACAAATTTGTGACTAATCTAGGCGTCAAGTTTCTGAGTAAACAAAACTAAGGAGCAGTGGAAGAAGATTTGAAATCATTTTAAAAAGTAAAAGCTGCACTAGCACACCGAAGAATGTCCCATCATAAGAACCGGTGCTGCTTTTAACACCGGAAGTGTTCAATTATCCAACATATTATTGGATTATTCTTCTTCTTATTATTATTACTGGCTCTTTAATCTCTGAGAGAAAACTGACTCTGGTCAGGGCTCCGGATCTGAACCAGATCAGGTCTAGACTCGACCCGCTCCAGACATCAAACTTTGTCTGAACTGAAATGCACGAACAACCAGATGGCCAAAAAATATTAGCATGCTAACTTCCCAGCAGAGTGAATTTTAATGAAAACACCAAAGTGCAGCAACAATATGGTAAAAAATATCATTCAAATACAACTATGTTCTCACAGTTATTGATCTTAAAAGACAAAAATGGCTCCTAACTTTTCTGAGAAAGCAGAGAATTCCTGCGTTGAACGATGATTTAGTTGGAAACTGTTTTCAGCTGCAGAAGGAACAGACAGCTCACATTTCAGTGTTAGTTTCTGGACGGTGAACAGTGAAGCTCCGTGGAACAGATCATATCGTACCAGATCCAATCACTGAGAATAAACAGATTCCACTCTGTCAGATGGGATTAAATTCATTGTTGGTTTTGGTCTCTTCAGAGTCTGTTGACAAAAATAGAGGCTGAGTTTGTGTAAAACTATACGGGATGAATGAAGACACTGGCCCTTATTTATGGTGGGTTGTGAATGTTTTGCCCTGCAGACCATTTTGATCTGTTAAAAATATCTGAACTTGGCTGATTTTACTCTGAAATTCATGAAAGTGGGTAAATTCACACACCGATGTTGAAAAATCAGGAGTTTGTGTTCTCACTGACCGTGTCGTAGGCGGCGAGCAGCTTGCGCGTGGCCTCCGACAGGTTGACCTGAGGCTCCAGACAGGGGTAGCCCTCCTTCAGGACCATGGTGGCCCCCATGGCGCCCTCGGGGCTCTGCAGCCTGGTGGCCAGGCTCTGGATGCACTGCTTGAGTTTGGCCACTGTGGGGAGCCCACACTGCTCTTTGAAACTGGCAGTGGTGCTCTGGGAAAGACCGATGAGGAGGAAGAGGAAGACAGAGGGAAAATGGAATTAGATCAGATCTACAGTTCCAGCTGTAAGACTAAGCCGAGAAAGGTCAGAAAGAGTGACACACCCTTTAAATTCACTCTCACACACACACACACACGTGTGTCATCTGGTGTCTCTCTTGTGAATTACATCAATATGGCAGTCATTGCTGCTTTTAATCCGGTGAAATCAGCCTTAGTTTAAGCGCATTTGGCAGAAGAGAAGACAATATGGCATAAATGTGGAAGAGGAGGACTCAGAACATTTAGAGTGTTTTCAGCTGAAGCAGGTGTGTCGGGACGTACAGCTGGGCCGGTTAGCAGATCTGACAGGGACAAAATATGAATAAATAAATGCCACGCTTTAATGTGCTGAAATTCCATTTTGGGTCACTTCATGATGGAGGTAAAACATTCATTTCTGCACACACGAGCGCCAGAACGGAAAACCTCGGCTTTCTCACTGGAAGCTGGCAGAGCACCAACTGGACTCATGATTATCACACACCACCTGTGTGGAAGTGTGAGTGTGTGACGGATGGACAACAATAGAGGCGGGAGGTGTAATATCTGACTACTGCAGACGAGCCCACAGCTGGAGAGAGACGGAGCGACTTCATGTCGGAGGGAAAGGACGGTGAAATAGAAGCAGATTAATGGCTGTTTGTGAATGAATGAACAGCGTCTGCGTAGACTGTTTGTGTGTGTGGGAGAGCATCTGACAGAGACTGGTTGATAAATGAGACGACAGGGATTTATCTCCTGACAGAGATTTTGCAATACGCCTTCTACTGAGGAGGTCATTCAACCACTGCACATTTTTCACATGAACGGGCGAAGCTTTAGAGGAATTACACTATTTTCACATCAGTGTCAGGGAAGGCCGTGAAAGCTTTCTCCAGTGACTGAGTTGGACTTTCGGTTATGTAATCCGCTGGTTTCTTCAAATATGAACTCTTAATAAAGAGCAATGTCACAGTACTGTGCTCAAAGGAAAACAAAAAACAAGCTCCTGCACAGAACATCAACAGAAAGACGAGACAACTTTCAGAAAAAGATGGAGATTTTTGACTTTTACTGTTAGAAATTATTATTATTTCATGATTATAAATAAATTTAGAGACAAACAAGCACTCACACTCAAGATCAGGTCTACAGCCAAGTTAGAGTCACCAATCAGCAATAATTCAATTTTAAAACTACCGCAAAAATCGTCCTTAAATTTATTAATGGCCCTAATTTGTTTCCCGACCCCCAGATTAGCAAACGCAGACTTGACTCTACAGAAAGTGGCCAAAACTAAACGGACATCCAAACATTACACCAGTTGGTAAATTCTACCTCCAATAACCAGCTGGAGAGTCAGGCTAGCTGTTTCCTTCCACTTCCAGTCTTTATGCTAAGCTAAGCTAACCATGTCCTGATTCCAGATGTGACAGTCCTGTCAATCATCTAAAAATCATCTGGGGGGGGGGGGTGACAAAAAACAGATGAACCACGAAGAGCCGGCAGACTGAAGCTGGTGGTGGTTTTATAATCCTCCTCCACTCTCCTCACTGACTCGGCGTGTCGGCCGGCCACATAAGCCAAATAGTCACAAAGTGTTTCTGCGGGGGTTTTATTTTGATGAATCTTAAAACGTCAGTTCGTCAACTAAGTAAGAGGAAGAATGTTCTGCTTCTGTTAACATCTCTGCTCTGGATAATCCAAAATCCTCATTAGGAATAAAAAACAATGACTCAAATGAAAACTGTTAAGAAGGTGGTCTGTCAGAGGGGAATTTATTATTGTGGGTTTTTGTGGGTTTGTCCGAATCATATGACAAATTTGAGAGTCCATCAGTTGACGCGATATTTTGGAAATAAGATGACTAAAAGTACGAACAGCAGAGAAAAGCTGAGAAAAGAAAAGAAAAGAAAAGCTCTTTCATGAATAAACACAACGGTCACATTTAATATGTAAGAAAAAGAGCCCATTGGTCATAATGACATCACCATTCAGTTTTGTTGCTAGGCGACATCTAGTGGTCATACTGATGATGATGGGAGTGACGGGAAGAGTGCGTTGACGTAGTTTATCGAGCGTCAAGGTCCACGCTGGGCGGATGTTGGCGGTGGATACAACGTGACGCTGGAGAGCTGTGTTCGATTCCCGTCTGTCGATTCTGTTATCTGTGGCTGTTTGTTGTTTTTATTGCAACCATGACAACCAAGATAATCTAATGTTCAGGAAGGCAGGTGCTAATTTTAAACCAAATCTCCATCTTTTATGAAACCTGAGCCACCATTATTACAGTAACCATGGTGACAGCGGTGGGCACGCCACTCTCTCTCTCTCTCTCTCTCTCTGTCTGTGTGTTCATTTTCATAACCATGGCAACCAACGTGCTGTCATGTCAGGCTCTCCTCCTCTCTCTGGCAGGCAGATGGATTTTATTAAAGACTCAAATGTTCCCATCTCACCTGAGCGTCCTCCCGCAGGTCTGTTGCCTCCTTCAGGGGGGCGGCGGCCGGTTTGAAGGTCTCATCCACCACCTTGATGCCGGTGTGCCTCAGCGTGACGTACTCCCGCCCCCGCCTCCCCACCCTCCTCACGGACAGACCTCGCCGCTGAGCCTTCCCGCCTCCTCGTCGGTTGGTGACGGCCACGTGGACGAACAGGCTGGTGTGGGGTAAAGGGTCGCCCGCCAGGCCCAGCAGGGGCACGTTGCGGTAGCCGGGCTGAAGGCACTCAAAGGCCACGCTGTACTGGCCGATGAAGTCGTCTCCGATGTAGTCGTCGTCTAACACCACGAAGCGCAGCAGGGCCAGCTCCGGCATGTTGACCTGGAGAGGGAGCAGGGGGAGGGACGGAGTGGGGGGGCGAATTATGTTGCTTTTATCCAACAAACATCAGCTGAGCTTCAGTCTAAGTTTAGACAGAAACGAAAAAGCGACCTTTGACCTCACAGGATCAGCAGAGTCAGAGTCGGCGTAAGATAAAGAAAAACATTTAGCCATTTTTACAGAACTGAATTAAAGTGGGATCCGGCCCTCAGAGTGTTTCTGAACCATTTTCTGTATAAACCTAAAAGGTTTCAGCGAAATTCACCTGAAACTGAACAAGGTGAGCAAAGTTTCCCACCGATGGAACCAACAGAGACAGAATCTGATTAAAGTGAATCTAAAACATCTGTTTTAAACTGTTCATTGAATTTTAATGAGGTTTTTTTTTTTTATCTGTTTTTCTATTTTGTAGTCTTCTTTTATTTCTTTTAAGCTCATTGAATGGCCTCTATGAGCAAATGGACGGCTAAACTCTCTGTAGAGCTTCATGGTCATCCTCTTCAATGACTGACAATTTGTTGTGATTCGTTGGAAGACTGCGTCCAGCTCAGCGCTGCTAAAAACAACCTGCTTTCTGTCTTAATTACTAATCCTTAAAAAAATCTAAGCTGTTACTAACGTCTCAGAACACGCTGCACTGAACTGCAGCTCCACATTTGATTATTGAAGCTTGTACAAGTTTAATGTTTTGTCACCTGAGGAGGCACCGCCGCTCAGACGCCGCTCAAATGCATCTGTACATTATTCATCTGCTCTCCAGTTCAAATCATTCAGTCAGCTCGTGTGACGAGGGACAAGATGCACTTCATCAAATGGTTAAAGGGCGAAATATTCAGCTCGGTTTCCGGGTTTTAGTGTCACTCAGGGAGCCACTTTAATGTTAATTATATGGAAGAATGAGGAAGCTGCTGCAGAGGGAACGTCCAGCTGAACTAAAGTTGAAAACACACTAAGCAGGAGGCCGAGTGAATCTGGGAGTGTGTGTCTGCACAGTCATTCTGTGCAGACGGAAAATAAATTTCACAATGAGACGTTATTGGTTTATGTGTCTGTTTTTGTCTGATACGGATACACAAACACACACACACTCAGCAGGATGATATCTATGCTGAGTTTATAGCAGAAAGCAAAGGACCCATCTTATAATTTCAAACAGAGAATGAAAATAAATCTGCGTGTGAGAAAGAAATAAAGTCAAACAGCAGCATCCCAGACACAAATATGTTAAGATGACAGTTTGAATGTGTGTGTCACAGCGGTCTCATTCATCTGTCTGATGTTAGGAACGTTCTGCAGGACACAAAGTTCCTCTTCTGTTCTGCTCTGTGGTGAAACAACAAACAACAACAACAACAACAACAACAACAGCAGGACAGGATTTATATCCATCAAACTCAGGAGCTCGTTCAGGGACCGGCGCCTTCGAAGGACACGTCCTACAAAGACGCAGCTCCAGAGGACAGAACAGCCTTAAACCAAAGCCGTTTAGCTTCAGCGGCTAACTAACAGTTCATAACATGAATAACTTTATATTCATATAACAGTTTACAAAGAGCTTTGACAGAGCAGTTTACAATTTACTGTAAAAACCAGAAAAAGGTGTTAAATGAAATTTTTGAGTTTTTTTAAATTGTTTTAAAACCCACTGAAATTTACGTTTTCAGTACAATTAAGTCTTTTCACCAAAATTGCTCTGAATGAAAGAAGATGTCCTCCGATGCGTCCTCAGATATTTAGGCTGAGGTGTCCTCAGAGGGGAGCAGACCTCTGTCCACCTGTAACGAGGTTTTTTGGTCCTGAGGTAAAAACCTAAAAGATGGAGGCAGCTCCTGAACTGGGACAGAACCGGAGGGACCGAGAGTCCGACACTCAGCTAGACACTGAAGGTCTGAAGGATGAAGAGCTACCACACACCCTGCAGACAAAGACCAGCAGGCGACGTCTGACAGGTTTATAATTATCCATGAAATTGTACGATAAAACGGAAAAACTTCCGACTGAACCAAACTGATGTGGAACGTTCCTGCGGTTTGTTCTGTCAGTCCATCACCGTGACGACACACGGAGACGAACAACCGTTCAGGCCTACGGCTGGTTTACAGACACCGATCAGCAGAAACCTGCATCACTTCAGCTTCAGGAGGAAACCAGAGCACCTGAACATAGAGAGGGCCCAGGGCCGGATTCAAACCTTCCTTTGAACCTTCATGCGGTGAGGTGACAGTGTCGACCACTGGGCCACCGCGGCGAAGCCTGAAAACAGTGTTCCTTTTCCTCCGATAAAGCTCAGTATTGGTGACCCACTTTTAAAGATTTCATTCTGCAGTGACAGTCAGAACGAACAGGTCTGGATCTTTGTTGGGATTTAAAAAAAAAAAGAAGACACAATAATGGCAGTCTCAGGCTTCAACACACACACACACACACACACACAGCGACATGCTGGGTCATGTTAATGTCAGGGTGGTGGTGACGGATGAAGGAGCAGAGACCACGACACACTGACTGAACGAGGACTGGGCTGACCCCTCAGGCTTGGATGGCACTATTCACCGAGTCATCTATACACCCAGTGTGTGTGTGTGTGTGTGTGTGTGTGTGTGTTATTGTGTCTTTACTCCCAAAAGCTGTGAGTAAGTGTTGGGCAGAAAAGCTGAAGTTTCATGCATGGGTACGTCAGACAGACAGTGTGTGTGTCCGAGCAGAGCAGCTCTGTGACCGTTAATTCAATCAGTTTTAAAAAACCAAATCTCCGACATCTGGAATCGTGATTCATGATAGATGATGGTGTTTTCGTCTGGCTGCAGCTCATTTCTTACTTTCGTTCTTCAGTTTATTTCTAGTCAAGCCCCACGCAATGAGAATGAAATGAATGTTATATAATGTGAGCTGGAAGAAAAAAAAAACAAAACAACAACATCTGAACTGAGCTTCATCTTCCAGAAACCTCATCTGACCCTGAAAACATTTCAACTCGGACAACAACAACAACAGTGTCAACATCTGACATTGAAGCCGACACAGATGTGCACAAATGCTTCTTCCAGGTGCCTACATTACCCACAATGCACCTTGACTGCTGACACTTCAGTTAAAGGTTCAGGAACGACTTTGGTGTTTCAAGTGACTCACACTCGAAACACCAAAGTCTGTAAAACCTGTTTCATGTGTCAGAAGTGAAGATGAAGTCAGATCCCGTTCTTCCACCTCGGCGGTTTTCAGCTCCGTATCTGAACCAGATGAAGGATTTTAGTCCTGAAGACGTTTGGATCTGAAGTTTATCAGAGAAGAAGAAACAACCTGTTTTATTCAGCGTTTCTACTGGTGTTAATTCTCTGGTCTGTTTCTTATAGACAGCAGGACAATTTAGCTCCTGAATGTCAGAATCATAAATTTATCAGAGAAATCATTGAAATAAATATTAGTTCCAGTCCCAGCTGCCAATCCTTCCTGACGTCTGGTGTCCAGTGAGGAGCATCAACCCAACGCTGACTTTAAAGGATAACGGTGAAGACAACAACTCCCATAATCCCTTGCTCTTTCAGAACATCATCTACACTGTTCTGATTGTGAGCCCTCTGCAGACTGAGCTGTTTAAAAGCGGATCACTTTTCCTCCTTTGGTATGAAAATATCAGCATTTGAACAACTATGATTGAGTTAGACTTCAATAATTATTTCAGTAACTAAATCTTTGCACATCGGCCGTAGTTACAGTTTGTGTTTGATGCCTTTAGGTTCATTCAAACATTCGTTTGATTACAGGTGTCACACAAGTCCTGCGACAGTACACTAGGTCACACAAACGCACATCGATAAGATGTGATGTGACGGCACGCAGCGTATCAGTTGTGACAGCCTGTCATCATGACTCAGCCGCAGTAACGCCAGCGTCTGTCAGCGTGGGGTAAGAAAAGCCAAATCAGCAACACAACAGGCATCAAATCCCATCTCATAATAAAATCCCTGCAGATGTACGGCTATTCATGAGAGCAGCTCATTGAAATGTTGATGGTCCTGACCCCCCACCCATTCATGAAACACCCTGAGCTGTTTTCATTCAGGTGCAAACCAGACAGATGCTCAGTTCAAAAAAACAAAAAAAAAAACCCAAAACAAAACAGAAAAAGGAAATTACATAAGCCTTTTTAATGTTGTTGACTTTTTCCTCGTTCGTTTCAATAAACGCACATTAAAACAGCGTTTTATGGAATGAAGAGCAGCTTCTGTGCTGCAGCAGATTAATGGCTGAGTCTTAACAACAACGTCACCCTGAACTGGCTCCAGAGACGACAGAAAGATCAGAGCCTCGACTACTGCGTTCCTTCTCCTTAAAAAAAAAATCTGTTGACATTGGACGGGGCCTCGGAAAACATCCTGAGGTCTCACAGCCTATTTTTCTTTGAGGGAAAAAAAAAAAAATCTGTAAACGAACAACTAAAATTAAAAAAGAAAATTGAACCTGAACAGGATTATTATGAGGAGCTGTCATGTAACGGGCTTTAACAGGTTATTTCTCTTCTCACTATTAAAACATACGCAGCCACTCAACCTATTTTTAACTTGTTATTTCTTCCACAGACTGAAGAGCAGATTATCAGAATTAGTTACACAGACTCTGTGTCCTGTTAAGCATTTCTATATTTATAGTTATGTTGTGTTTCATTTGTGACAGCGGTTTCCTCCTCCCAGTCCATCAGGACCTACAGGAACAGAAACCAAATGGGTGACACCATAAAAACCTGGTTTCAGTCTTAAACCCAGTCAGACCAGGACCTCCCACCCTGAGTCCAGTTCTGCTGGTACTGATTCATTCTGTTTAAATTATATTATATTAAATTATACAGAGAAAGTTTTCATTCTGTTCTGAAGTGGACCAGAATCACAGACATCGATGCTTTCTTATTACTGAAGGGAGCTTCTGAGGCAAAGATTTTTTTTAACAGGCTTCAAAATGTCGATGCCAAATTTAATTTTCAATCTATCCTGTGTTAATAACTTAATCCCATTAAGGTTGAAACACGAGACCTGAAGCAGAGATGTGAATTCTGCAGCATGAAGAAACGCTCAGGACTCACGATGGATCCCTTTTTTTAATACTCATTCTGTTGACACTCAAGTTACCTAAAGGCATTTTCCGTGTAAATCAGGTTGCGACCAAACTCTTTATAGAATTATTGATCGACTTTCTGTTCGCCAAAACTGCAAAACTCTCCAAGATACAGTGGGAGCTTTAATGAAGACGTAAACGGACCAACGGTCAGAAGGCCTTACCTGAAACTCAAAGGTCTCGTCGAACAGCGGGTCGTCCTGGTTCTGGGCCGCGGTGCGTGTCCGCTGCTCAGCACAGTCTGCCGGGACGCCGTGCAGCTCCAGAACCACGTACGGGTCAATGACCTCTCCTTTGGCCCCCGACCCCTGAGGCTTGGGCAGATTATGGGCACTGATAACCTTAAAGACGCAAAAACAACTCTGTTTAATTGACGACTCAGCAAGTAGACTCTCTTCATGATTATTGCCTAAAAATTGTTATAATCTGTCCTCTGAGCTGCTAGTTAGAACATCTAGTTAGTTTCGTGCTGTGGTTCCCAACCTAGGGCTCAGCTTCCTCCAACGGGTCACAAGATAAATCTGAGGGGTCATGAGGTGATTCATGTGGAAGTACGGGATCATTTTGAACAGTTATTGAAATGAAATCTTGTAAAAGTTTTATGTAGGTTTGGTGAAGCACCTTAATCTGAAGGAGACACAACTAAACGTGAGTGAAAGTGGATGAAATAATACTATTTAGAAAAAACAGAACTCTCTTGTGCACCTTAATGCGCAGTGTCTGAGGCGGGACTCCCGGGACACACCCCTGTGTGTGCGCACTGAAGTACGACACCTCGTCCCTCATCACCGCCGGTCTGAGAACGTAACCACACCCCCCGTTCTGCAAGAAGCGACCTCTGTTAAGGTCCAGCATGGCGCCGGGGGTCTGCTGGTTCAGGGCCACGAGCTGGACCCCCCCCTTCCAGTACCCCTGTGGATTGGGGTTACTGGAGTCCAGACGCACCGAGCTGGGCCGCACTCTGGTTAGGGTGCGCTTGGTGAACATGACCAGGTCCTCTGGGCTCTCGCTGGTCAGCCGCCCGGCCTCCCCCTCGCCCAGGGAGCACAGCATCCAGTAAGGCATCTCGGGGGGCATGGGCGTGCTGGGGGAGGACGGGCTGCTGGGGGGCGACTGCTGCTGACCCTGCTTGTGGCTGGCTCTCTGGGCGTAGAAGCTGCTGCTGCCGGTGCGAGCGATCGCCACCAGGTCTGACAGCTCTTTGTGGAGGCGGAGCTTCCTGGGCTGAGACGGCGGCGGCACCACTAAGACCACCCCCAGCTCTTCCTCACCGGGGATGGTCATCCGGCGTCCCGCCAAAGGCCCTCCTCCTCCAATCTCTTCGTCCTCCTCAGACACCTCCCCATCGGAGCCGTCCTGCTCCGGAGGGAGTTTCTTCCCCACCAGGAGGACGCGTCCCCTCAGCTGTTCAGGGGAGGGGAGGGTGGTGGCTCGCCCCCCCAGGCTGACAGGCAGCGCCTCGGGGGTGTAAAGACGAGAGCCGAACACCTTTTTCAGGTGCTGGGCCATGGTGCGCTGCTGTGCAGGCGAGCAGCGCTGACACAGGTAGAGCAGCAGGGGGTACTGGGAGGTCAGGAAGGCGTACTTGTTGACCACCTCCAGGGCCGAGCGGATGGTGACCGGCGTGTGGTGGTGGTGATGGTGCTGGTGGTGATGATGATGGGGCCGCGGGATGTCCGGACCGTAGTCGACGCCGAGAAGGGGCTCCCCCTCTGAGCCGTCGGTCACCCCCAGCTCCAGGCACCGACAGCCGGACTGCAGGGCCTTGATGAGCCCTCCCAGGTCTGCTCGGCCGTGGACTTGGTCGTCCAGCAGGTAGGAGCGGTAGGAGGTGCTGAAAAAAGACTCAACATCACTCAAACGTCCCCCACAAGCGTCTCATCTTAAAGCATCATTCACATTGAACAGATTCACCTGACGTAGTAGTGGGACAGAGGCAGGTTCATATCCTGACAGACACCTTGGTGCTCCGGGTCCAGCAGCTGGCACTCCGGAGACTGCAGGTACCGAGCGAAGCCGTCCAATCCCATCAGCCCCCTCTCCTTCCCCTGAGCCGACGGCTCGTAGCGCCTCAGGAGCTCCCAGCAGCCCTCGGTGGTCGCCAGAGACAAACCCTGCTCCGTCTCCAGGAAGAGCCGGAGGTCCTGAGGGTCCAGGCACTCCCGGTCCTTGGACAGCTGCACCAGCAGGAAGTAGACGTCGGGCCGGGTGCACAGCTCGCAGTAGGCCTCCTGAAACTCCTCACGCGTCACGTGGGAGGTCAGTTTCTCTTTGCTGCGCTGGATCTCCTTAAAACGCAGACGTACCTTTAGAAAGAGAAGAGAAAAGAAAGTGAGTTCTGTCAGGAAGTTGACGGTTTATTCAGCTGGAGACGGAGCAAATTAATTACTGAGTCGACTTGAAGCCTCATTCATTCAGTGAAGCCGGAAAATTTGATTTAACGTCATTTATCTTCTTTAAATAAGGACATTAAAGTGACCCACATTAAAAAAACACAATGTGGTAATAATCCCCTCCCAAAAAACCGAGCCAGTCTTTACTCCATCTTCTTCCTTCATCTTTTTCTTTTGGTCTGCTTCCTCTTTTACTGTCTGTTCTTTCATCTTGTTCCAAGTTTCAAATTGGTGAAACATCCGGATTCATTAAGCTCCAGGATCAACAAATCCCCGGCCGAGTATTCACATCTTCCTGTTCAGTTTCTGACAGAGCAGGAATCAGCGAAGAGAAAATAAACACTGATGATGCATTCAACAAACTGGGTGGACCAACAAAAACACACAAAGGAAAGCAACTGCAAAATGCAAAATGTTGCTTTTTTCTGTTGTTCTGTTCTGTTCTGTTGTTGTTGTGTGACCCCCCCCCACCTTGGCTTCCTTGATGCCGGGACACAGTTTGCAGATGGTGGCGACGGCCACGTCCTCTGATGCGATGCCGTAGCCGTCTTCGTCCACCTGGGCGAACTCGGCCGCCAGCCACTCGCTCCTCATCTTGCTCCCCAGACTGCCTTCCACCGACACGCCCCCTCCTTCGCTCAGCACCCCGCCCACGCCGCCGCCCACCACCGAGGGATGGGCAAGCAGGTAACGGAGGCCTGTCACCCAGATGTTGGCCACATCAGCAGACAGTGCAACCAAGTCCAGGGACTGTTGGGGGGAGATGGAAAAGGTTAAAGCTTACCAAAACATTTGGATCTTCTTCTTCTTCCCTTCTTACCTGGTACTCGTCTCCGTGTATGATGGAGAAGGCCGCCTCCTCAGCCAGCTGGTCGGAGAGGGGGCCGTTATGGAGGAAGGTCTCTGTGCTCTTCCCGGTCCGGACCTCCCTGATGCTGGAGACGTCCAGACGAGCCCGTTCCCCGTCCTTCTTGGATGGCTCCCAGCGCAGGCAGCTCAGGTCCGGGTCCAGGGTGTAGAAGCGACAGTAAACCCTGGAGTTGGGCCGGATCTTCTTCAGCTCACAGCCGCCCTGCATGAACGCCAGGCAGTCGGCCGCACTGCTGACCTGGAACGGGAAAACCAACAAGGACTTCCTCATCAACGTTCAGTTCCAGCAGCAGGTCTGTTGATCGGTTATGAACTTCAGTCTACCTTCTTCTCAGAGGGCATGCTGCTGAAGGACACCGTCTTCTTCCTGCCGCCGCCAACCTTCTGCACCGAAGGATCCTGGGAAAAGAAACACGGCCAAGAGGTCAGCAGTGATTCTACAGATCAGGAGGAACAGCCGTCCAATCAGACGGCCCTTTGGTCTCTACAGGCGGCGTGATTCAAAGCTGTTATTCCCGAATTAATTCAAATTCTATCAGTCTATTATATCAGTCACACGGTTTTCATCATTTCCTTTAAATCTGCTGGAACCTCGAACTAATTAAAAGGAAAGTAGAGAAAATATTAAAGAAAGTATGTTTCACAAACGGATGACGATTTATACATTTTCTTCATTTGGCTTCAGAGTTCGTTGTGTGTATTTTTAAAGTGTGTACATTGAGCTTTATATTTAACACACAAACATCCGTCTTCCTACATTTTACACTGTATGATAATTAAAAGACTTCCATTTCCAAACGTTAAGTTTCTGTCATGTTCTTTACTTCACATCCTTGTTGTTCTTGGTCTTGAGGGTTGAGAACTTCTGATGAATAATAGAGAGTTCTGGTTTGTATTTGGGCAGTTTTGGGTGTTTTAACAGCTTTTTCAGATCCACCGTTTAATCTCCTTCTTTAAATCTGAATAGATCGGCGTTTATCTTCTCAAAGTCTGTCTGATCATCACTTCCTTATTTAATGTGCCAGGTTGGTTCAGGGAAACTCTGTGCATCTGTTGGTTTAGTAGATAAAAGTATTATTATTCAGCGTATGTCTCTAAAAGATTCATTTCCATCACAAAGCGTGAACCTGAAGCTGAACAGTGTTTGAAATGTTGGGAATGCGCTGAGCAGGGAGGTGAAAGACATTTCTTTGTCAAATGAACGAGTTCCTGGCAAACGGAAGCGTCATCTGTTCATGTCTCGTCCAACCAACATGAAATATTTCTTTATGTTCATTTCTGCGTTTAACACGAAGAATCACGATTTAAGATTTTTAATGAAGTCAAACGCCAGAAATAATACTGGTCATTATTTTTTACTTCACACGTGGAGCTGCCTGTGGTTGTTGGTATTCTGTTATGTGGGTGTTTTTTATCACCTCTACTTTATCTGCAGTGTTTTTCCTTCTGTGTTCAAGGCCATTTACCCCCAAAGCCATTTCAGATGGGGAAATAGCTTTTACTGCAAATACACCTAATTGAATTTATCCGCCCAGGATATCAGTGCAAACCAAACAGCCTATCTGGGGGAAAGGATCGTCACCCTGCGATGCCACATGTAATTACTGCTGTTATTTCGGCTCACACCATCACAGCCCGGCACAAATCACTGAAGAGCTATCGCTGAAAATCCCACGATGCCGCTAATAACAGCTAACACTGACATTTGCTCAGCGAGCGAAGATGAAGCCGTGGCCCAGTGTACTCTACTGAGCTGGTCCTCTGACAGTCACAGTGGTTTCTAATGACCTGAAAATTCACCGGAAGACTTAAAAATAAGACGTCAGAGGGATCTCTGGTCATCATGGCTGTAAATGATATCTCCATAATCATAGAAAGCTGGTCCTGTTTGTGTAAATGGAACTGAGCCATTAAACCAAATATCCAGATGTGACTTCATCAATCAAATGTTCACACCGAGACAGAAGAGACAGAATCCAGTTTAAGGACCTTCAGAAGTGGCTTCACTTTCCAAACCAAGAGTCCAGGTCCACTTTTACAGCCGGTCTACAGTTCCAGTTCAGGGACCACGTGGTTTGGAGCGTTTCCACTGTGACCCAATCTATCCCACAATTCATTGTCCGACAGCGATGTAAATAATAGTCTTGGAAATGTAAACATTAGGTTTCAGTACGACTGTTAACACCGAGGGATTTAAAACTTCAAGTCAAGACCGCCTCATGTGGCCTTCGTGATCTACGACGGCTATGAGGGACCACACCGTCACTGTTTGGCCCTTTG